>PVHY01005998.1:68156-78278 GCA_004024945.1 Uropsilus gracilis
GAGCGCAAAGGAAAGAAAACACAGCGATGCCCAAAAAACTACCCAAACATGTTCTCTCCATGCTGCCAGTTGAGTAGGCCTTGCTGATCAGTGGGAGGCAGATCAAGCCTGTTTCCTTTAATTGCAACTTCTACCCTTCTAGAATTTCCCCTTCTCTGCAGGTCCAGGCCACAGAGACATTAATCCCTATTCAAATGGACCTTCAAGTTTCTTCCTTCATTAGAAAAGAAAACAAAACCTCTCAAAATACCCCAAAGCTCTAATGTCACCAGGAAGGGAGGAGAGGGCTTGGGCCTCACCTGGCCTCTCTTGTTGGAAGGCAGAAACACAACCCTATGTTGCCTCCCTCCCCCTGCTTCCCTTCTCCCTCCCTCCCTTCAACGGTTTTAATAAACAGTGGTTATTTCAGCCCTCCAAGCACAGCTGTCCTGTGAATTGTCCAGTCAGGGTTATGGGGGAGGAGGGAGCCAAGGGCTGGAGCATGGAGCTTAACTTTCCGAATAAACCGCCCTTCTTGCCCTCCTCTGCACCACTCCTTAGCAGGTGGGAGTTGAGGAGGGCACTTTTCTGGCTGAGAACAGGCATGATAGAAGCATTTTCCAAGCAGCATGCTGAGGACACAGTTCCAAGGGGGGCAGGTGGGGAACAGAGCTTGCTTAGAGATGGTGCAGGCCTACCAACATGCATGGAACTCAGGCCTCTCCAAACCTTTCCTTCATCCAGGTCAGAGAACTCTCAAATGCTCATCTGGAGTCTAGCTACTGGTTACCTCTCTGGTTAAAATGTGCTGATACATTCTTTTAGGGCAGAAATGGAGCTTTAGGTGAGTTTTCAGCTATAAAGCTATTTGGAAATGTTGGTTAAATGGATGAATGAGTGGATGAATGAAGGAATGACAATCGGGACTATTACTGAAGTGGTAGTAAAAACAGTTCTTGGTGCATCAAGGAAGGCAGCAGGGATGGCACTGAGAGAGTTGGGAGAAAATAAGCAGAAAGTCAAATTCTAGTCCATCAGGGTTCTGCATGTGACCAGTGAGGATAGTATGGCATCTCTGCAGTGAGCAGGACTCCAGAATCAGGTGGTTGCATTTGAACACCTTGTGTTAAATCCTCAAGAAGTTGGGATAATTATCCATCAAGAATAACATAGCTGAACCTCAGAAGCCTTCTACTCAAGAGCACTGAATTTTTTTAGTGGCTGATGTCCTCCTGTACAACTCAAATTTTCTGAACATAATGACAAGAACAGCAAAAATGTCAAAAACCAGACCCCAATGGAACTATTCTGCTTGAATCAGCTGGGTGAATTCCCTTGTGGATCACCTATGGAATTCAAATCCTTATTTAGAGTAAGTGAGCTGACACCTACAGGAGTCAACTTGTGTTCTCAGTCTTCGTAACTCCAAGCTCCTGATCGCCTCCCCGAGAGTCTACTTCAGGCTTCTTGGGTGGGACGAGCACAAGTCATGTTTTAAAAGGTTCCTCAGTAGTTAGGACCTGGAGTTAGGTTTAGGGACTACTGGATTAAGCACTAGCTGGAAAGTAAAGAGAAGATTAGCATGAAATTCAGGCCCAGGCTGTTCTTGGGTCATCCAGGTCAGATTCTATGACAAAGACTTCCAAGAAGCTACTAGAATTCACTTCTGGCCCTGAGGTTTGCTTATATTGAAAGTGATGCTACAGAATAGTCGCTGATCAGAACTCCAGTATGTTCAAGTTGAAGGGTAATTTTTTGTCATCCCTGATATCTTTTGTCTCACTTTGTCAGCAGGTAGGATCCCTGGCACCAGCTGGCTCAAATTTATTTTTGTTCAAATGTTGACTCCATTCAGCCCCATGGGTATAAAAATGGAATAAATTTGTTATTTTATCATAGAGCTAAGACATGGTATCAGCTACCCCACATAGCTTTAGTGAATCAGCATATCTCACCAGTAGCTCAAGGCCCCAACAAGAAAGGGACAAGGTGGTTTTGCATCACCCAGCTGCCATCCAGCTCTCCAACAGTTTTCTCTGTGGTCCCAAAGGAGTTATTAACCAGAATGTAGAAAGTTTAGGATCTTAATCAAGTCTCCACTCAAAGTCCTAAGCACCAAGCAGCTTGTCTGATGAATGCCACATCCATTACCCATGATGTCAGTGTTTTCCCTTCCTGGAACCTGGCAGATGCACCTGGATAGAGTGGGGAGGGGGCGTTGTTGGGGTGGGGGACTGGGTTGCATTGTTGACTCTCTGGAACATTCCCCAAGAAAATGAATAAGAAGTAAGGCCAATCCCTGGGACCCTGCTCTGTCTTAGAGAAACTTAGAGAAAGAAAACCCACTTAAAGTTCTGGAACATATACAGAGAAAACACCAGGCTCTCTGGGATGATCAAGAAGTCTATATGGTTCTCACGATAGGTACGGTGAGTTAACATGATTGAGCCGATATCAGAATATTTCCTGGGTGCCACTTCCTTGAACATAGAAACCCTCTGAAAATAGTATGGCTAAAGTTAAAAAGGCAGATATTATCAACAAGCATTGGCAAAGATGTGGAGAAACTTGGATTCATATACCCTGTTGGTGGGAACATAGATGGCATAGTCATGGCACAGGGGGTGGGGCAGGGGAGACAGCCAGGCAGTTTCCCAAAAGGTAAAACACAGAGCAACTATGTCACCCAGTCATACAACTAGGTATATACACAAGAAAAACACAGACCCATGTTCACACTAAACCTTGCAATAATGTCCATAGCAGTATTATTGGCAAGAGGGAAACATGGAAACCACCCAAATGTCCACCTACTGGTGAATGGCTACATAAAATCTTATACAATCACACAAGAAATATTATCCACAAGTAAGGAGAGAAGCATCTTACTTGTGCTTGGACCATGAAAAGTGGATGGGCCTTGAAAACATTATAGGAAATATATAGAAGAAGCCAGACCCAGAAGTATATACTGGAAGAGTCCATTGATAGAAAATACCCGAAGGAGACCAATCTATGCAGACAGAAAGATTATTGGTGACATAGGACTGAGGAGTTGGGGTGAATAGGGAGTGACTGTTGATGGGTATGGGGTTTCTTTCTCATGCGATGAGAATACTCTAAAATTGCTTGTGGTGATCATTGCACAGTTGTGTAAATATACTAGAACCATTGAACTGTGCACCTTAAATGGGTGAATTGCAGCATATGTGAACTATATCTCAACCATACAGTTGCTATTAACAAATACCTTAGAAAAGTTCCATATTATTTAGGTTATACTTAACAGAGTCATCCTCTGCTAGGGATTGAGAAACACCAGGAACTGGAGTCACCATTACCTTTCCAGCGACTTTGCCAGTTAGGTTCTCAAAGACCCCTGGGCCAATCTTTTATCTCCAGAAATAACAAAATTGTCAGCCAGAGTTCCTAGCCAAAAACAAAAACAAAAAAAACAAAACTGCTCTGAGTGTGTGTGTGCACATGTGTGCAGGCCAGACCTAGTCCTGGTCTATGATACCATGTATGTGGGAAGGTCATGTTTGCATTTGCTTCTGTTTCCTAATTTGTTAAGGCCCACTCAAGTCGCACATGCAGTGATCAGGCAATTTTTCCAGTTTGGGATTTCAGTCTTGCACAGATCAAGTTGTTCTGTGGATGGACACACTTCTTGACTGACGAAGCTCATCCCCACCTCAGTCCCCTGCCTATGTAGGAGAGGCAGACTGGCATCATACAAACTTTCCTATTCTGTACCCCTCATGGACACAAGCCAGATCACCAACCAGGAAGGGCTATTCTCCCACGAGGGAAGCTTCCTTCTCCCCAGCTGGCCCCTGTACTCTGAAGGGGATTGAGGGGCTGCTGGGTGACAATGAGATGGAAGGAGGCCCAAAGTGCCTGGTTCCCTGCCAAGCACAGCTTCAGTGGAGGGGCTCTGCCCAGGGGAACAAAAGGGAGTGTGGTGGAAAGGAGCAGGCATTCCTCTTGTTCTAAATTTGGGTTTGAGTATACAGAAAGTTAAGTTATTCTGCAATTGTGAAAGTCATCCACTGGCGATAAACTCTGCCTTCAAAGGAATTACTCATAGCACCTCATCCCAGCACCTGGGGTCGATCATTATTCAAATTTATTAAGCAATGACATACAGAATGTATTGTACAGAGAGAGCCTTTTTCATCACCCCACACCCCAAGCTCTTTTTTATTTTTGTTTGTTTATTCATTTACTGGCTAAATTGAAAAGTCCAGTCACTTAAAAATCAAAACAAGCATGCAAAACACACACACACACACACACACACTCAGAGCAAAAATCCTTCGTGGAAGTTACTACGAGGCAGCCGGCTTCAAAAAGGAATAACACAATCTCTGACTAATATGAAGGAGACTCCAAATTACTCTTGGCAATAATCTCTCAAGCCCAGATCCCCTCCCTCTATTCATCTCCTAAAATCCCAGCCAAAAGAAAATAAACTGAGCAAAACTGAGCAGCTCCCTCCCTGGCCCAAACTGTAGGACTGCAAGGCAGAGCCAGGACCAGGGCTGAGAAGCCAAGAGCCCCACACAAGGTTACACCTGTGTGATTGCTGCAAACACGGGCTGGCCAGCACTCATGCTCTATCAAGCCTATAATCTCAACATTAGGAGAAAAATGCCTTTATTCTGTCACCGTGACATCAAAATGGAATGTACAATGATCTTGTAACCTCAAACCCAAGAGATAAGAAAACAAAAGGAAGACGAGAGAAGGGGAATAAAAGATCCTTCCTGCAAGAGTTGGTGTCAGTTCTGGAGAAGGAAGGTCCCAGAGCATCACTCACCTGGGCTTAGCTTCTGGGCAAGATTTATCAGTTCACCTTCCCCCTGAAAGTGCTAGTTAATTTTAGAGGTAGTTATCTTACACCTATTACAGCACTCAAGATAGAAAGAGAGTTAGCAGGCTAAATATCCCAGAATATTTATGGCTGCTCTGTCTCAAAGATCCATGTGACACCATTTTATTAGGACAGACATGTCAGGTCAGCTAAAACGAGAAGGATGGGAGCGTGGAAATGGCATTGAATGTGGAGATGGAAGTGCTTAGAGCGAGGTTGTTACAGCTGAGTCCTGGAGCACCTGGCAGCCCTGTGAGAGAGGTATGTTGTTCTGAAAACTGTGGCTGCTAGTGATGGCTTTGCCACTGACTTGCACGGCCCTGGACAAACATTCCCCTTGGTGAGGGGCTTAGAGTCACAAGTCCTGCCCTGTGCATGTGGGAGGGCTAACTCAGCCACTGAGGAATGTGACCTATGCACTGGAGGCTGCTTTGGGGGCAGTTCTCACCCATGGCACTACTCCAGAGGGACCAGTGCACTTGGAGGCTGCAGGAAGATTTGTCATCTCCAACTAGGATATGTCAAAGCTAAAGGCTCATCCAGGAATCTACAATTGTAAACCAATAAATTGAAAGGCAGGGGCTTAAATAGCTACATGGGCATTGAGTGCACCCCATGTGTGCCTTTGAGCCAGGGACCAGACTCCATGACTGCGACATGGGGATGGTTTCTCTTTCCACCATGCCTCTCATCCAGGCCTTCTGCTGCTTCTGCTGCAGCGTAGCAATGCTTCTGCACCACAGTCCTGCCTATATTCTCATGTTGCCCCTCAATCCCCACTGAGGGGTGTACTTACTACTATTATTCCCACTGCCAGAGACCAGGGAGCAGATGGGACTTCACTTAATGTTGTATGCCGAGCACTTAACACTGGTGCCTGCAAGTATACCCGGACAACATATTAGTTGTCAAATAAATGAGTGAATGGAAAGAAACTGAGGTTCAAAGATGGTAATAATGTATGTCACACATCATTAATGCAGGGTGCTTCCCCATCTAAAATGTGGAATTCTACAGGACATGTGGTAGGATGGGGAGCGTTGACTCCTCACTCTGCTAGGAATAACTAGCTGGACAGCTTACTTAACTCTTGAGTTTCAGTTTCCTCATCCACAAAATGGGGCTAATGATTCCTGTCTTGACGTACTCACACATAGGTTATAGGACATGGCATGTACCAAACAGTCTGGCACGGAGTAGGTGGTCTCCGAGTGTCCAGCCCATTCCTGCCCTCCCCACCCCTCTCTGGTTTATGTCCCACAGCACTGACAGAAGAGGCATTTGCTCTTACTGTCTTCCTCCTTTAAGGTCTGCCCTAATACTAACTCCTATTCCAAGTCCTTCTTGAGCTCTCTGGATGCCAAAGTGCTCCCCTTGGGCCCCAAAGCGGCTTTTCCAGCAGTCTCTACTCACTGCCTCGGTTTTGCTTGCTATGAGCAAGTCTCGTCTCTCAGTGCTGGATGCCCTGATAGCAGCTTAGCAAGCGTTCCATCAGCCCCTGCTGTAGGGCTCCACAGGTGCTCAGTGGAAGCCAAAACTATCCATGTCATGACGCTCTGGAACCCAGGCTGGTGGCCTCAGGGCTTGTAGCATACTGGTTCTGTGTAAGGAGTACTGGCCTCACCGGTCCCTCCAGGGCTGAGTCTCTCATCTGTACAATGGGCATGAAGAGGAAGGTGGAGGCCGCCCTTGCGGTGGGCCTTGGGAGAGTTCAGGCCACAGCACTGAGCGACACACCCGTAGACAAAGCACAACTTAACCCGTCTTTTATCTTTGGGGAGGGAGGTGGTCTTTTCCCTTCTAGCCTATGTCTTGAGGGAAGAGGGTAGCAATGAGCTACCTTCCTTGTCTGGACATCTACCCGTAGGAGATTCTTGAGCCCTTCTAATCCCTAGGAGGGCTTAACTGAAGGGGGGGGGAAGGAGGAGTGGAGCTAAAGCTTGAACCTGGCAGGGCTTTTGCCCTTGCTCTCTGTCTCCTTCCACAACATCTATCAAATCTGGAAAAAACGGTTGGATTGTTTAACCACTTCCTTTGCATTTTCAAAATTTTGCCTTCAGAGGGCTTGGCCTTCAGAGGGGTATGCCATCAGCTGGCCAATGAACCGTGGGAATGGGGCTGCCTCTGCACAGAGCAGAGGTACAGGGGTTAAAAGAAAGGGCAGTCCTCCCCTACCCACCCACTCACTACCAAACAGAAGCCAGAAGCCCAGGCAAGAGAATCAGGTGCCCTCACCCTAGTCTTCACCACAAGCAGGAAGAACAGTGCACTGGGTATTCAGCGCCTCCTGCGGCTATTGTATGTACCTGTATGTGCTGGGGTGGGGGGCTGGGGCAGTTGAGCTTTTGCCAGCGTTCTTCCCAGCACCAGGGCTGCTGTGCCTACCTTCAGGGAACCAGGTGCTGTGAAGCCTGGGTCCCTGACCCACCCCCACCTGGCTGCCCCTGAAGCTGGAGACTGCAGCTTGACTCTACAGCTACACACTCCTAGGTCAGAGAGCTGGGAAGGGTCCCCATCCACCCAGCTCAGCCAGTGAGAGATTGGAGCCCAGGGACTTCAACCAGACCACCTCTAGTTGCCCCAGAGTCTTCTGCCAATGTCGTCTTTAATATCTGCACAGCTCTGAACCTCAATATCTGCCAGGAGTTGCCACAACTATGTCCTTCCCTCAAGTTTTGTATCTGAAACTGGGGAGAACTAAGCTTTTCCTTTTTTAGGGGGAGTAGCATTTACATCTCATATATATGTATATATACACCCACACACATACATATATACATACATAGACACACAAACATATATATATATATATATGTATATCCTCACTTATGCCCTTCACTGCCCCTTCTTTTCCACCCCCCAAAGCCTGCCTCCAAAGGTTACTGGTAATAAAAAAGTGAGGAGAGTTGCTTTTTTCAGAGTTCCAGGCTGTCTTTCGCTGGGAGATATGGGGCTGTGTGCATGCTTTGCCTTAGTTCAGGGACTCCCGACCCGGCTTCCCCAGCATACTGAGCTCCAGCCCCGGGGAAGGGTTGAAATTTCTTGCAGTGCAGCCACTCCCGCCTGGCGATCACCCCGTGCAGCAGCTGCCACTCCCGGCCAGAGGGACCCCGCTGCACCCAACATGAACACTCGCACGCAGAGCCCAGGGTAGGGGATGCAACCGCCCACCATCTCCCCCGAGGCCAGGAAGGGCTCCCTTCCCACCTTCTCCACCTCCCAGGCACCCGTGTTCCGGGTCCCTGATCAAAGCCCCGCTCCCAGCAGAGGTTCCGCGGACCCACCTGGCCTCCCCGGGGAAGCCGCGCTGGAGCCGGAGCCGTAGCCGGGCCGTGTCCTGAGTGCCGCCAGGGTCCCGGGCTGGGAATCCACGCGGCAGCGCTGCTCAGGGGAGCCTGCTGCAGCCAGCGGGAGGTTGTCATTGATTCGTGCTGGGCGAGTTAAGCCATTCCAGGAGTGGTTTTGAGAAAGCACTCCCACCCCTCCCTCCAACCAGAAGTATTTGGCAGGCAGCCCCTTTCGTCCACCTGTCCTGTTAAGCGTGGGACAAGGACCAATTTCACCAGTGCGCTGTCTGTCTCACTTCACAACATGCAAAGTAAGCTCTTTCCTAAAGGTGAAGCAGAAATGAAAGCAAGGTGGGTGGAGGGTTTTTTCCCTCCTCCCTTCCCCCGGATTTCTCCATGTGTTTGTTTGTTTTTCCGTTCTAATATTTCACAAAACACCACTTATCTCAAGCCAGGGGTAGCTTTGTATTATTATTGCTTTATTCAATCCTGCATGTCTTTTATTTTTAGAGGCAATTTTATTTCCATTTGCCTGAAACCTGAACCCAATACAATTACTAGAATTATATGTTTTCTCCTTAAAGGGTCGTAAGTGTAACTTAACCAGCTCCAACACGTCACAGCAGCACGCACTTAAGCTAGCAAGGCAACAAAGGCTAAGCCCAGACGGTAGCCCCCTTCACCCGCCGGCCAGCTGGGGTCCTGAGGTCTGAGGTGGGGGGCACCCACTGACCTCCCCCACACCAAACGTGCATATCACACAGACCCTCCTTAGCCTTGTCTTATTGCTAACACTGACTCAGAGCTGCCAACCGGAGATCCAATAGTGCATGGGGTGGGCCAACCAGCAATCACAGAGGCGTGGCAGCACCCTTGCCCAAGCTGTTCCTTAAAACCACACACCACGCCCATTTTGAAGACTGCCAGCAGGGAGGCTCCTACTACTGTCAACCCTTCTCCTGGAAGTCCCTCACCTGGGGAAACTGTCATTAACTCCTTGGTATCTTGGCTGTTGTTCTCCGAAGCAGAGGAGGAGTGTGGGGGGAGCTCTTCTGTGGTGACCAGGTGACTCCATGTGCCAGGAGATGAGCTTGAGATGAGAGCAAGGGAGCCCATTTTCTATGGCTTCAGCTGCTCTCCTGTGGCAGACCACAAGCCCCAGAGGGCCCCAGAATCAAGGTAAATGCCACAGGTCCCTCTGTCCATCAGGCCAAAGCCCAGGCTAGAATTAGAAACTCAAGGAGGTGTTCAGACTGAAATATCTCCTCCAATAGGTGCCCCCCCCCCTGCCTGAAATCCCAAGGTTAGTGATTCATTCCCTTGTGGGGCACACCCTGAAAAGAGCCTGCCCAATTGCTTCAGGAAAGCAGGAAAGGGCTCTCTCTAAAACTGTAAATACCCTGGAGAGTATCTTCCACAGGGTGAAAGGATTCTCTAGAGTCTAGAATGAGTTTGTCAGACTCTCCAAGCTATGGGGGTGGGCTGTGCAGGGTGTGAAGGGATAGAAAGGTTGGGAACCAGGCTGGTGGGACCCGGGGGGGGGGGCAGGGGTGATCAATCCGGTAGTCAGGAGGGAGGAGCTTAATCAGGCCTAGTGGACTGTTTCCAAGGTTGGATGACTCCATAGCTTTTTATCAAAAACCACGTACTCCGGAACACCCAAACCAAAGAATAAAAAGTCAAATCCCTTTGTCCACAAAGTCACTAATTAAATAGCCAATCAATCGTAACTCTGCACTCCACTCCCAAACCTGGTAGGTAGGTAAAGATGCCAACACATGACCTGGATGGAATCAGTACCAATCCAGAAGTGTTTGTTGTGTGCCCATAGGGGTTTGCCTTAATGGCCTGGGTGGAGGCCGGGTGGAGTAAATGTGGTGGAGTGCCACCCTTGGAGCCTCACATCTCACGAGGAAAGAAAGCTGAGGGGGACAGGGCAGCAGGGGCAGGGAGGATACAGCATACAGCATGGGGGTGGGG
>PVHY01005999.1:0-78062 GCA_004024945.1 Uropsilus gracilis
AATGCTGAGAAAAGTTTTGGACAATGTTAAAGTAATGTGAGTCTTACATGTTTCTTTTGTAGTTATTAGGATAATTATAAATCACTTTGTTAGAAATAAATGTCTGCACTGATAGTCACATTGGTTTGGTATTTTGGTTGAGAAGGCTGGGGATGGTGGAAAGAACCCACAAGAGTGTAGAGTTTAAACTAAGTTTTTGTTTCGTTTTTTTTTTTTTCTGCAGTTTTTGGAGCTGAAAGTAGAGTGTAGCTGGCTGGTTTTTGCATATCAGTGGTAAAGGTGATCAGTATAAATGCTAATTAACTGTTTACAGCCTGCTTTGTAGAGAGAAGCAGGCAGAGGTGTTCAAGGTCAGGGTAAAGGTTAAAGGTAAATAACCTGCTATAGCATAGGTGTATCTACTTAAAGTTAAAGGCAATTGTTAATGTAAACTGTTTGGAGCCTGCTTCAGAGAGAAGGAAGCAGGCCTGTATGTGTTTCAAGTTAAATTAAAAAGTCTTCTTGGGGTCACCCTGTTTCAGTCATTTTGGCCAGGCTTGAATTCACCAGATTTTTAGTTATGAAATGTTTCAAACCAAAGTGCACTTATTCCAAGCTTTGTAAGCTTCATTCTCATGAAAAATGTGAAAACTTGATCATTATTCTCACATTAAATTTCTAACATCTGTTGTTGATAAGGAGTAAAATGTATAGATCAAATTGGAGTAAAACTACAGGTGAAGTTAATTGTGACTTTCCAAAAACCCAATGATTTGAATAGAATGGAAAAGGTAACACGTTCCCATCAATAATTTAAGGGAATGATTTGGAAGAAGATAGCAATTTATTTACAGTGGCCTTCAGGTTCATGTTAATATGTGATGGCTTCTGCAAATTAAGTAATTACATAGAAGTCTCTACTTATATGTTATTTCTTGATAACACATATTTAAAATAGTTATCATGATTATCTAGTAGCTAGTGTGCAAGAGACAATCTTAAGAGGATTTAACTAGTAATCATATAACAAAGCCACAAAAAAAAATTAGTTTATTATAATCCAAGTCCATCAACCATTCATGTAAAGTCTTTTTCTTATGTTATTTTTCTTCACTCTCAAAGTGGAATATCTTGCCCTATCCCACTCCTCCTTTTGAAGGAAAATAGAATGTTCAGCATTTCTCTTGGACAGACAGTTATATTTGAAACACAGTATTGTTTTGCTATAGGTTTGTTTTAAATTTTCTTAAGTAAGTCATATTACAGATCCTGTTAGCTGTTTTTTTTTCCCTCAGCACTATATTTAAAATTTTTTCCCACATCACTGTACTTCTAATTTATTACCTCTATGATTATCCGTGATATTTCAGTTATGTATTCCCCTGGAGAAACATACCTAGGTTGTCTACAAGTAATGTTTAATCATTTTTACAAGCACCTCCATAGGGATCAGAACACAATATCCACAGGAATGGAAAACATAGGTCTTGGGACCTATGCTTACTAAATTAAACAAAGTATCTCCAGATTGTTCTCCAGATTACTTCTCTGAGTCTATATTCTCTGCTTTACCCAGTTCTGTATTCATTTCCTATTTTTTATAAGAGTTTCTAAAATATTCCAGAAACTAATCCTCATCAGTATTTCAGGAAACTTTACTGAAAGTATACCCCATTGTTGTCATCACTGATGTTTTCAGAAATTTATAATTTTCATGTGGTCAGATTCATAATAGTTACCTTCTGCTTTAAACTTTAGGGCCTTGTTTAATAAAACTTCCACAAGGCAGAATCTCAAATATTTTCTGATGCATTTTTACTTATTATATACTTTCATTTTTTCATTCATAAATCTATAACTAATTCAAATTATATTTTTTAAATTAAAAATAGATAGTCTATATAATTCCATTTCTGGGTATTTATCTAAAAATACAAAAATATAATTTGAGGAGACATCTGAACTATCATGTTTATTATAGTAGGTAATAATGGTTAGAAGGAACCTAAGTGCCCATTCAACAGAGTGATTACTAGTTAAGTCCTTCTAAGTTTCTCTCTTGCACACTAGCTACAAGATAATCATGAAGAAAATGTAGTATAATGCACAATCTAGCTCTTAAAAAAGAGAAAGAGATGTAATCTTGCTATTTTCAACAAAATGAATGGGTCTAGAGGGAATTATACTTAGTTAAATAAGCCAGATAGAGAAAGAAAAACACCATGTCATTTCACTTAAGTGTGGCTGAGAAAACAAGCACATGAACTAAATAGAACAAAGTTAAACTTTTACATTATTAAGACCAATTAGTGGTTACTAGAAAGAAAGGGAGAAAGAAGGTGGTTAACTGGGGAAAAGGGAATAATATGGTGGAGAGTCAATTTGGAGTTGAAGCAGTGATTTTAATGTAGCATACATACTGATTCTCATTTAAAACTTAAATAATGTCATAATGCAATGTTAGTTCGGTTTTATAAAAATTGACCGCACCCCATGGATATAGGGCTTGCGCATGTAATCTGCTTTCACTAACACAGTATTATTGGGCATGACGTGAAGGAGGCTGTAGGAGCGCCTAACTTTGTTAGCTTTGCACTGGTGCATCTAAACTGGAAAGAGCATTCTATGAGTAGCACCTGCCCCTACAACCTGGATCATGGAATAAGCACACATGTGGTCCTCAGACTGACCACAATGTAGAACCTAGAGTCAAGTGTGAGTCCTGTGTGAGGCAGACAACACTTGCACTAGCTCAAGAATAAATCCCCATTGTTGGGAGGGATGGAGGAAGCAAAAAACAAAATTGTATTTTTGAGATTAATTTTTTATTTCTCTACATAAAGACCTGTTTTCCCAATATCTTCTAATAATATCCCTCTAATAATATCCTTTTTCCATTAGATCCATTTCTAGCATACAAAAGGTTGCCGTGTAAATACAGAATTGTGTCTGACCATTGACTGATGGATCTAGTTACAGGTTTCTGCAACAAACTGTCTAACATTTATGGCTTTATAGCACTCTTCTGTTTCAGAATTTATGTATGTTTTTCTGAGAAAGCTAACTATATTGTAAGTTGTTAGATTAACTTGCTAAGACTTAAGAATTAATAATTATTAGTATATAAGTAATAGAATTTTTTTCTTGAGCTCTTTGTAGCAGATAAGATCGCGCCATTTTTTTTTCTAACTAACAGAACACAGATTTTATAGCAGACATAGCTCCACTGATTTCAAGGGGAAAATGGATCCCTCTCTTACCCTAGAAGTTGAATCATGACTGGTTTTAACCAAGGCATAGTTACTCCACTCTCTTCTACCAGTGATTTCTCTGGAAATCTGTGTGTGAACCAGATATATCTGTTCAATGGAACTTAATAGAACACATATTTATGTATCCCTCCTCATACATATATAGCCTCAGTTGGAAAAAGTCTACCCTGCCTCTCCTGTTCCTCAGAAATTTTGAGATCATGAAGATCTAAGTTATAGTATAGCAGAACAATCATAAAAATAAAGAGGCAATATTAAAGATAGTAGAGAAGTTAGAAATTATGTTCCTGACAGCATTACTAAGCACACAAATCAATTCTATCAACTTTAAGCACAATAATTTTTATTGAGAAAAGAAAACCACTATTTGCTTGATCGTGTGATTTTTGTGACTTAAGGCTGAATTCATACTATATTATATACTTTCTGTGTTATCATAGGTTTCCCCAGAAGTATAACCTAAAATAAAGATTCAAGATGTACAAAGCCTATATAAAATACTCATAAAGTACAAATTGTGAAAAGGACAATATGCCAAGATCAAACAGTATTTGTTCTAGTAATGCAAGACTGAATTAACATTTTGAAAATCAAAGCAATTTATGTCAGATCAAATTACAAAATGACTTGACTCTCCCAGTAGATGGAGGAAAATTATTTTATTAAATTATACATCTATTCATAAGTATCGTTACCATATTAGAAATACATGGTAACAGCTTAATGTGTGAAAAGGCACCTGTGAATCCTACTGCAAATACCATACTAAATCATAAAATATTGAAAGTTTTATCTCTTAGAATTAGGACAAGATATAGGTGTCACTGTCACCACTTTCAGTCACCACTGTACTGGCTATTGCAGTAAGGTAAGTCAAGGAAAAGGCTAGAAGAAAAATGACTTAGTACATATGTAAAAAATTCTAAAGACTTTACAGACAAACTATTAGTTGTAATGATGAATTTAGAACAATCTTAATATTCAAAAACTGCCTCTTACCTAAGTACTAGCAACAAGTAAGATTTAAAGAACACTTACATAAGAACATATAACAAATAGGAATAAACAATTAAGCTATGTAAAAACTCTGTAAAGTATTACTAAGAGAAACTGAAGAAGATTCAAATAAGTAGGAAGAGAGAGTATGCTCACATTGTGAGTTAATGTTGTAAAGATATCCATTTTCATGGTGGATCTACAGTTTCTATGACATTCAAAACAAAACCCCAGCATATGTTTGTCTATGAATCTGGCTAATTTAAATGTTATATGGAAAAGGAAAAGATCAATAGTAATTAAGACTTCTTGAAAAGAACAAATTGAAACACTTTCACTACTAGATATGTTACATTGAGACAGTGATGTATTAGTGCAAAACAGAAAAAAAAAGTGTAACCACAGAATACAGAGCAATGAAATAAAAGGCTCACGACCCTCCTTCTAAAGAGGCTATTGCACTAACAACTGGAGACACTGATTTCAACAACAATGCAGAGATCTTTGTTAGAAACCTGGAGACCCAAAAAGAGATACTTGTGCCATAGGCGAGCACAAAACCAGCTGCATCAAAGATGTAAAATTCACTACCATAATTCCTCCTACTCAATACAGCACAATCAAAAGAAAACTCCTAGCTCCTAGCTCTTGTCTCCTAGAGGAAGAGAAGACCAAAAAACGTAAGTCAGCTACCGTTCAGATTTCTGTGGGGATATGTGAAGGACTGGTATCTGGCTGTCTTAAACTAAGAGCTGATAGGAAATAGCTCCAGACTGGTGGTCATTGAGAAGAAAGGCAGTAGTTTGGAGCACTCAGTCACACAATTCCCTGCCCCAGCTGGAGGCAAAACATTGGCACTTATGTGCAGCACTCCATTGTTTCTTCCTAGAAGACCTCTTACCTGATCTGCCCATCTCAGAGTCCTGATGGGAACTGACCTATTTCTGATGCCCAGGGGTAGCTAAGCAACAAAAGACGACCGGGTGGCTTGCCATTGCAGAGCACACATGGTACAATAGACACAGCTCCAAGTCTCTCACTTGGGTGGGCAGAGAAGAGAGGAAGTGTGTGTTCAGCATCTTGATTTTCGGGAGGGCATCCCAAAGAAGTGGTTTCTCTCTCATCCAACTCGTTGCTGATAGGACATGACACAAGCTAGTAGTCTGCAGGGCAATGAGAACAGGAGAGCTGGGCAGCCTGAAGCAACCCCAGAGAAACTTGCAGTGCCGCAGACAAATACCAATTGGTGCAAGAAATAACCAATTAAAAATAAAGAGAAAATAGCAACTAGTACACCTCTCTAGTGGAGAATTGCACAAGCAGGCCCAAAGATGGTGCATCCATAGAAAGAATTTGAAAGACCCCAATATTTCAGCTGGGCTGATTGCTAAAGTTCCTTTCTTCCGCCTAGTCAGAAGACTAGAAATAGTGGTGATTTTTCCAAATGTGTGCCTCCTAGCACAAAGTGACAAGACATGCGAATAAACAGGGAAATATGTCTTACTCAAAGGAACAAAATAAAAGTCTAGAAACTGATCCCAAAGAAACAGACCTATATGAATGACCTGACAAAGAGTTCAGAATCATCATATGACACTTGTATGTGCCAAAGGCCAAAGGAAAAACATTATTTCAAATGGTGAATTTGGGGAAAATAGCATATGCCCATAGAGTATAATGACTGTTTCAGTTTCTGCAATATCACGCTATATACAATAAAAATGAAGAAGTTATTGCACCATCATAGATGAATGCCATAAAGTAACGTTGAGTTATAATGGCCAGATATAAAATATTGATTTCTGTGTGATTCTATTTACATAAAATTTGAAAACAGATTTGAGAAAATTGAAAACAGGCAAAACAGATTTATGGTTCTTAAATTCTGTAGTTATCTTTAGAAGGCGGGCAAAGGGTAGTGAAAGGAAAGAACATAAGGGATTTTTCTGGGGTCTAGACATACCCTAGTCCTTAATTTAAGGAGTATTTACACAAATGGGTCTATTCTGTGATAGGTCATCAAGATAAAATCTTATGATTTGTGTGTTTTTCTGTAAATATGCTAAGAAACAGGCTAACAGTGAAAAGGATCTCTGCTACGACTAACTCCTGTCCACTCAGTGCCATATCCAACCCAGGGAAATCATTGTTTTCTTATTTGACCCAGTCTATAGTCTGTTTTGTTGTTTTGTAATTTTTATTCCTAATTTGGGACTGACATTCAATTGGAAGAAATAATACTGCAATTGCCCCTCAGTCTTTTCTTCAGTGCCCCAGTGGTCACATTTTATAAACTATAGCCCAACTATCACAACCCAGATGAAGACAGTCAAGACAGACAGCATTTCCATCCACACTAGGATGTTGCCTTTTATAAAAAAAAAATCCATTTCCCACCTGTCCCAACCCCTGTAACTAACCCCTGGCAGCCACTAACCTATTCTTCATTTCTGTAATTTTGTCATCTGGTTGTATAAATGGAACTATAGAGCATGCAACCTATTGGGATTGCCTTTTTTCACTCAGCATAATTCCCTGGAGTTTCATCTAGGATATGGTATGTATCAATCATTCCCCATTTGTACTGCAGGGTAGAATTCTATGGTTTGGGTATTCCAATTTCTTTAGTCATTTACCTGTTTCCAGTTTGGAGCTAACATAAATAAAACTGTCACAAATATTCATGTACAGGGTTTTATGTGAGCATAACTCTACTTTTCTGGCTTATACACCAAGGGGTGTAATTGCTATGCCACACAGTAGTTTCAATGTTTACTTTTTCAAAGAAACTGCCAAACTGTTTTTCAGAGTGCTGTGACATCATTCCCATCAATTATATATGAGCAATGCCATCTCTCTGCATTCTCACTAGGATTAAACAGTCATTTTAAAAAAATTTTAAACATTTTAATTGGTAACTGGTAATACATCATTGCAGTTTTCATTTGCATTCCCTAGTTGTCAATTGATATTGAAAATCTCTTCATGTGCCTATTTATCATCTGTATATCTTCAGCAAAATGACTGTCTTTTTGCCCACAGGCTGTTTGGTTTTTCACTGTTGAGTTTTGAGAGTTCCTTATATATCCTTAATACTAGTCTTTTGTCTCCTACATAGATCCCTAGTCCTTTCTTAGATAAGAGTTTTCTCCCATTTTGTAGCTTGTCTTTTCATACAGCTAGTAGGGTCTTTCAGAGCAAAATTTTTATTTTAATTAAGTGCAACTTCAAAAATTCCTTTTATAGATAGTACTTTGGTGTCAACACTAGAATATTTCCCTACCTCTTGAAATTTTCCCTCTTACATTTTCTTCTAAAAGTCATATAACTATGCTTTACATCAAGTCTATGATTCACTTTACACTTTAAGTAAGGTGTACAACTTACACTGAAGGTTATTTCTCACATCTGTGAGTCTGGCCAAGTGTTCTTACCCATTTGTTGGAACGTCTGTCTTACCTCAGTTAATTGTTTTTGTATGTTTGTCAAAATCCAATTAGACATGCTTGTGTGGGCTTATTTATGGATTCTCTATTTTGTTTGAATGATCTGCCAATACCATATAGCAATGATTATTATAGCTGGAGAACAACTCTGGAAATTGAGGGCATAGATTCCTTCCTCTTTTTCCTTTTTCAAAATTGCCCTAGCTATTGCTTATCCCCTACTTTCCATGTGAAATTCGGAATAATTCTGCCTATACTGACAAAAGGTATAGCTGGAATTTGTACTAAAATTATCAATTTGAAGAAATCTGTCATCTTTATTTTGTTGATTCTTCTAATACATGAAGAGATTTCTCCCATTTCTATAGATCTTCATTAATTACTTTCATCAGCATTGTATACTTCTCAACAAACAAGTCCTGTACAAGTTTTGTTAGAGCTACATTGAAACATTTCACTACTTAATTGGAAGTGGTATTTTAATTTCAGTGTCCATGAGGACATTGCATACACATACATACATACACACACAGAGAGAGACACACAATTCATTTTTCTTAAGTTTCTCTTATATTTTTCAACCTTGCTAAACTTAGTTATTAGGCATTCTAATGTTTCATTTTTTGACTCTCATTTTTAAACATTTAAATCTTTAAGAATCTAAAAATACTTAGTAGTTTAAATTTTATAAAAATTTTATCTAAACTTCTTAGGGGTTTCCACTGGGCATTGATCCTTCTAAACTTAAGAGCCTAAAATTATCAATGACCTATAAACTTTGAAACCAGTAATACTGGCCATGTGACAAATGTGATCACCTGAATCTTATGTTTACCACTCGTTACTGGAATGCTCAAAGCATCTGTGCCCTTCATGTAGCAGCTTTATTCCAGCAGTTACCATGTCTTGATGAATAGTATTTTCTGTAACATAAAATGTTTCTAAGAACAACATCTCTACTTCCATTGTAAAAATACAAGCTGTAGAATTCCATGTACTATTAAAAAGCAGTAAGAACATTCAGTGAATTATTTCTGAATTTTTTCATAAAGCAATGTAACTACACTATGAACAATAATATACTGAAATTGAAAGTGAATAATAGAAGTCAAATATTTCATCATGCTTATTTTGTAGATACTCTGGCCTGGAGGACTGACATATACAAGATACACCTAAAAGCGGAAACACATAGATCACTGGTTACAGCCTGATAATGAACTGAATCACTGCCTTTACTGAACTTTTCTAGAAAAAGAACAAAATTTCAAAAACTACAAACTTGGTAGTGATGAAGGGAGGATGGATAATGTAGAATGGAAGATGGGAAACAGAAACTTAGGGGAAGGACCCTACAAAGCAACTTTAATGGGGCACATGAACTTCAGAACACTTTGTGACAATAGGATATTAATGAGAGCTGATTTTTTTCATGTCAAAGTCTAAGGTCAAACAATACTCATATTGGTATTGTTCTCACTGTTGGAAAAATGATATCTGCAGTGATTTACCTGCAATTTTACAATTATAGATGTCGGAGAGCCAGAGAGAACGCAGAGAGAAAATAGGCATCAACAATTCTTTTCACATAATGCTAATAGATGTAAGTTCTTCCTATTTGCTATATCTGCAGTTTAGGAGAGGAAAAAAATGTAATGCAATTTACTTTAAACTCAGAGCCTAGTCATCAATGACCTTTAAACTCTGAAACCAGCGTTACTACCTACATGGCAAATGCAATTATGAAATTTGATTTCCTATATGTTGTAGGCAATGAAACTGTTTTAATTGACACTGATATATATTTGTAATAACTTCTGTATAAATTAAAAATCAATGCCAATTTCAACTCTCTGGGTAATTCTTTTATTGAACAGACAAAAATTTCACAGGGGCTAAATATCTGCAAATAGCTAAAACAACAAATAAAACACACATATGACATAGCATGCCACTAAAACCAAGAAATGGTCCTTCAGCCATCAGGCTTACCAAGCCATTGAGCAAGCTTACCAGATCTTAAGGTGCATCCTAATTTATGAAGAGTCTCAAAATCATATCGCCCATAGGAGTCCCTCCAGCCCTTCAACTATTTCATTGCTACCTTCAGACTAAACCATCAGCTAAGTCTCTGCATCCCTCTTTTCTGAATCCTGTTGTTTCGCTTTAACGGGACACAGGTGAGCGTTAAGGGTGTAAGCCCTCTCAAAAGTCAGATGAAGGACAAGTCTTTAGGGACTACACACATGGAGGTGGTTTACCCCTGAAAACTCACCCAGGTTCCAGTAATAATGCTTTCACTGAACAGTGCTAATCAGCTAAATCAGTGTGTGTGTGGATCATGTGCATGAGCACAGTTCATACACACATACACACACCACAATGCCACTGGAGAGAGGACTGCTATGGACGTGGCACTGACTTCTGGTTGGCATTTACCGGCTAGAAGTTCACATACCTTACATACCAAGGAGTGCTGCCGCACTCCTTCATCAGAGCACCAGTCACAGTGAAAACAAATTTCTCCTGAAAGAACAACCAGCCTGTCTTTAATGCATTCATGTAAACTCCTCCTTGTTAAATTGCTAGCTACAATGTAATAGCACTTTACATAAGGCAAAGGCTATATAGATCAGGAAAGCTGTCAGGGCTATTACTTCCTTTTTTCTTTTCCACATTGATTTCATCAGAAACTGAACATATCAGCAATTATGCCCGTCAAATGTAGATTTAAACTTCCTGTATGATTTTCAAAGTAGTCCTTGCTGACATCAGGCCACCTGGAGCTCGGTTTTCTATGAGTTCCCATATGTATACAATCAGACCCAGTGGTTGACTACAGAACTATCATTCAAAAGTTTCCTTTCCAAAGCAAGTAGGATTTCTTATAATTAGGATTACATGCTTATATTAAAACTAAAAGGAATATAAAGTCAGTTTTGTGCAACATAATTATTGAGTTGTGAACACCTATGCATAACTACAATTGATGTTTTTCATCCAGTTACCTCTCCTCCTTCCACTGATTCATTCTAGTAAACACTATTTTGTTCTTACCGTGTAAGTTTGTTTTTGTTTTCTTTATCTTAAAGCACAAATCAAAACAATAGTGAACAATCATCTCATATCTGTGAAATTGCCTATTATATAAAAGAAGTGTGGATGAGGTTGTAGAGAAAGGACTCATACACTATTGGTGCAAATGTAAATTGGTGCAGCCCCTATGAGAAACAGTATGGAGCATCCTCAAAACTCCGAGACTAGAAATACCTTATGTTCTTGCTATTCTACTTCTAGCCTTTTATCCAAAGAATGGGAAAACACTGATTTGAAGAAACCCATGTACTCCCAAGTTCATCCTATCACTATTTGCAATAACCAAGAACTGGAAACAACTGAAGTACCCAACAATACATGACTGGATAAAGATGAAATCCTGCCATTTGCCGTCATGTGCAGTAAGGGTATTATGCTTAGTCAAATAAATCAGAGAAACACAACACCCTATGACACTGTATATTTTTATCTACTCTTCACTGACATGTATTTGCAAAGGTGTCTACAGTTACCTTGCATGACATTGTACAAAATAAAACATATTTTTAAACCAGCCTATGAGGAGCTGGGAAAAGAATGTGCATGGATTATAAGTCTCCTTATGTAGACCCAGAATACCCAAGTGTATATCAACAGAAGGAAATACACAACTGTATGTAAGTAAACACACACAGAGCTCAGGAAAGTAGAACTGGGCCTGTGAAAAGAGGAGAGCTGGAATCGCCTCCCCAGAGTATTTATATACACTCACAAAGATATTTATATAAACTCATAGTCCCAGACTTCCCATGCTAGTTTGTTGCCATTTATGCAGCCCTACTGCTCTAACAGAACCTCCTTTACAGCCCTATATTGAGTAGCAGAAATCTTATTCTGAAATATCAATTCAGATGGCAGTGAATTTATAATACAGGGAATCACCTCTAATAACAGCTTAAAAATAAAAAGACAAACTTTTCCAAACACTATGTTTTATTTTTTTTAAGATAAAAAAGGAACCAGGGGAACAAGTTTGTTTGAAAAAGTCTTACAGATTAGTTTGTTAAAGAAACAAAAATCCTATGCCCTTCTTTCAACCCAAAAGCACTAAATTATAACTGCCTTATAAATCTCTACCAATTTGCACTCCATGTAAATCTTAAACAGTTCTTCCAGGGAACCCTCCCCTGGAAGGAACTTGCTACGATGTTTATAGAATCGTTACTGGTAGATTTCTTTCTTTTCTTTCTTTCTTTTTTTTTTAGGATAAAATTCATGGCTGCAGTACCATTCTTAAGGGCACAAATATCTATTTCAGGAGGCAGTATCCCTCACTATATATATATAAAAAAAATTAGTTCTAACCATAATTATATTCTTACAAAGAAATTGAGAACTGAGGTTTTCTTTTTAGCTACATCAATGGCTTTATCTAAGCAATAGCTCATGAATAAATCTCTTTTTAAAGATCTAAAATATGACACACAGGCTCATTATTAGAAAATATTCAAATAACTAAGTATATAGCTTTAAGGGTGTAAATTATAGCGCAGTATTCTGCACCAAAGCTGCATTCTTAATAATGTCTTTTATTTTAATTATTGGGAAAACACATTTTGGTTAAAGTGTATCTTCTGTGAGATCACTTTTCCTACATATTTCAACTATAACAAAATAATGCAAAACTAATCTGTAAGACTTTTTCAGTAATAGATGTTTTTCCCCAGTAAATCAATGCAAAGGCTAATTGGGGTGGAAGGTGACTATCTCTCGTGGTTATAAATACATTTGCATTGCTATCAATCTTTTCCACCACCAATGTTAAACGAGGCTGAACAACCTAGAGGGAAGAAAATGTTCTGTTAGCATGTAGTAAATGCTGCCATCAAGTGGCTAAGTAGAGAGTTGCCCTAACAAAAAATAAAGTCAACTAAATCACTAACTTGGTGCTTAAAACCTGGCATCATACATGTATACAAATATAAAAACAGGGGCTTTAAATTTACAATCTGTGGGCCAAATATGGTCCATATCACGCATTCATGTGGCCTGAAACTAAAAATGTAGTCTGCGATGCTTAAAATCAACCAATCAACAAACAAAATATAGTACCCTACAAGTGAATATACTAGTTATAGGTAACTTGTTACTTAGTGTGATGTTCTCACCTCCAAGTCTTTCTAAGGCAGTGTTACATGTCAGTAGTATTGAACTTGAACTATTTAATGTTCAAAATCATTGATCTCTAATTTCTGGAGAAGTTTTATCTAATAATTTCAGCAAATAACATGTTCAAACTTTAATAATTTTCAATCTTAAGTGCTTATATTAACTTTAAAGTAGGTTCTAAATACTAGAACATATTAGGTGGTATGAAGTACAGGTTTTTAACTCAATAAAGATTAGACCCTATATTTCTATAATCAATTGCAAAGTTACTTATTTCCATTTTGCATGATAAGGAAGTATGATACACAAGAGAATTATAAAAATGCATTTTTTAGAAAATCAACAATATTAATTATATTCATGAGAAATCAATTTTTCTTTCATTTACATAATGGAAGGTGTAAAACTATTGTACCCCCTTAGGATATTTATTCTAAAAGACATCCTAAGTGATGTGAGTAATTAAATAGTTAACAAACACATTTTTTTAAATACACATCTCATAACTAATAGAATGTAGGAAGTAGTAGTCTGATCTGAGGTTTTTCAAAGTTCTATAAAACATATTTTAAAAACTATTTCTGCAGATTCCCTGCAGTGGAATCATATAAAGTCATTGATTATATCAGATTCACAAACCTTACATGATACTTCCATAGTCAACCACTAGATCTGACTGCAAACATATGGGGTTGGGGGAGACCTCAGTATGTAACATTGCCCACTCAAATAATTCCTTCTGTCATGAGATGCACACCCACCCTTTCACAGTGTAACTTTGCTTCCCTCCCATGAATGTAGCAATAGAATGTAGCAAAAATTTGCTATGCCAATTTTTGGTCCCCATGTGGAGAGGTCTTTTAGATTCTCACCTTGGGATAGGGAGACCATGCTCTAGGATGCAAGACTAAGGGAGGGAGAGACATGCACTTTCCAGATGTCTCAGGTGAGACATAAATGAACCCAAGTGAGACCAATAAAACTGCCCAATCAACTAACAGAATCAGAAGGAGGAATAAATTTTGACTGATTTAATTCACCAAATTTTAGACTGGTGTTTGTTACAAAATGATAGTAATTAACATGCTAAGAAATAAACAAAAAAAATAGGCTAAGAAACAACCATAGCTCTTAAACAACAACATATAAAGAAATAACCAAAATAGAAATGTGCACCCCTGCACCCACCACAGCATTCCTTACAATAGTCAAGCTATGGAAACAACAAAATGCCCAGTGATGCTGACTGGATAAACAAGATGGAGCATATATATATATATATATATATATATATGAAAGCTACTCATATTTTTAAAAACACTGCATAGTCTAATATGTGGGATAAAGAGAAACCAAACAAAAGGACAAGAAAAAGGTAAAACAAGGAAGCAGATAACAGAGCTGAAGCATAGAGCAAGGTCACAGGAGAAAGGGAGGGCAAAATTGGGGGAGGAATGAGATACAAGAGATAAAGGTGACAAATCACAGATGACATGGTGGTGGGAGAACTTTGGTGTAGACAATAATGTAAGAATATATAATCAATAAAGAAATTTAAAAAGTAGATGTTCTTGCCATTTGTAACAACATGAATGGAGCTAAAAAGTATCATGATAAGCAAAATACATTAAGATGGACAAAGACAAATATCGTATGATTTCATTTTCCTATGTAAATATAAAAAAAGCAAAGCAATGAACAAAACCAAACAAACTCAATGAATGGTGCCAAGTGTATCATGATGGAAGGCAGCTATGCTCACCACTATACCACCAATGCAAGTGTATCATGATAAATAGAAACTAGCCTTTTGGTGATCATGATGCAGTGTTTATACATACAGAATTATCAAGTTGTATACCTGAAACTTACATAAAGTTATAAACCAATGCCACTTAAAATACTCAAAACAATTTTTATTTAACTTTTCTACTAAATGGAATCACCAGTATTTGAATATTTCAGTGAAAAAACAAGAAAACACCCCCCCCAAAAGCTGCTTTCTTATGTTTCTCTAATGAAGTGACTGCACAATATTTTCTTTCATGGGTTGTTCGATCATACTTCAATGAAATTTAAAAATGTGTATCTTCCCCGTCTCCAGAGCAACTGATACAGGTGGTAGACTTAAAGAAGGTACCCTGAGAAAGACTAAACAATGAAAGACAGAAAGGGTTAGTACTGAATCAACGCTACCTTTTATTATAATATACAGGGCCAAATAGTCAGTTAAGCCATTCACTCTTTCAGTAGAATCAACTACTTGAAAAATGACTAATGTCTCACATTCATGTAACTTATCAGACAAAAATGAGGTTAGACTTTTTTGTCTTTAAACTTTATTTTTTCCCTTTTTTTGACTTATACATTAAACATTTACATCTTTGCATACCCTGAGGTTCGCCCACCAACATGTCACTTGTGAAGTATCATCTTGATCTCTTGTGCTCTCCTTCCCGATCTCTCCCCTCCTCCAGCTCCCTCCCTTGCTTGACCTTTTGTTTTCCCTATATCCCACAAATCAGTGAGACCATATGGTATTCCTTTTTCTTTCTGACTTATTTCCGGAGTATGTTAGCTACTCTATAGGGCTAACTGTGCATGTTATAGGAGTTCCCCTAAGATTTAAGAAACTTTTCTTTTTAAATTCTAAAGAAAATTATATTCTGACTATGGCATGCTGGTTTCTCTCACATGTTATCTCGTATGAACCAAGAGTGAGAGAGTTCAAGAATTTCAAGAGGAAGTGGGGATTTAATTGATGTGTGAGGCCAAAGGCAAAGTAGGGGATGATGGAAATGTGTGTGTTAGTGGAGTGGAGTGTGATAACAATGCACCCTAGGAGCTAGGAGCTTGGGTACCACAGAAAAATTTCCACTGCTTTTATGTTCACAGAAGAAACTGATGTTCTGAACAGTAGAGCAACCACTTTTAAATATCATTAGGACTAACAATAAGCAGCACTGTTTATAATCAACTGTTTCACAAAAGACCAAGCTGCTTGCCCAGATATCGCTCCTGATTAAAAATCTAACCATTTACTCAAAGATAAAGGAAAGCAGTCTCAGTCATAACTGACATTAGACATCTTGCAACCCTGGTGAGCAGGACTCAGATTTAACATAATTTAGAAAAATAAAACAGAGCACTATCATATTATCTTGTACTTAATGTAATTTTAATAAAATTAATTTAAAAATCTTACGTGTCATGTAAGAAATACATGTCATTTGTTTGACTTTCTTAGTTATATACAGTCAACACAAGCTTTCTCCTTAACAAAAACGTATTTTGTCCAAATAAGATCACTATATTAAATTCAACTGTTATCCAGGAGTTTTCCTTCTGTTACTCAATTACTTACAGCATAATGGTTGCACAAATTTATGAATTTGTGAAATATTGTAATCCAATAGTAGTTAACAGATGTGGTCTAATGAGATTTCTCAATTTAACCACTAAGACTTGCCATGAGTTTGTTAAACAAACAATATGGTGGATGTCATAGATTTATAAATCTGGTAGACACCTCCCTTTATGAGTCAGTGCAATCTATGCACAATAACTCAAACATCAGTGCAATCTATGCACAATAACTCAAACATGTGTTAGGTGCTTTCAAAACTTGTCAAGAACAAAACACTGTAGTACTGCAACCAAAAGATCTTCTGATGCTTACCTGTGGTAGGCTGAAAACAGGTCCCCAAAATGTCCATATCCTAATCTCTGGAACCTGTAAATGTTACCTTATATGATTAAAGGGACCTTTCAGATGAGATGAAGTCAAAGATCTTGCTATGAGATTATCTTGGATTTTCCAGGTGACTTCAATGTAATCATAACTTCAAAAAAAAAATAGTTGGAAAATCAAAGGGAAGACTGGAGAGATTGCAGCCACAAGCCAAGGAATGTGAGCAGGCTCTGGAAGCTGGAAAAAGGAACAGATTATCCCCTAAAGCCTCTAGTCCTGCGAACACCCTAATTTTAGCTCAGTGAAACTGTAATCAGGCTCTGGCTTCTAGAACTGTAAGGCAGTAAATTTGGGTTCTTTTTAAGCCATAAGATATACAGTAATAGGTGACAACTGCAATAGGAAAGTACTTTATCTCACTTCATTTCCAAATTCACCTGTAGTAGTAAGTCATGAGCTTATGTTGCTTACTGATTTACACTATGCAGACCAGACATGGTGGCGCATGCCTGTAAGCAGCAGCCTAGGAAGCCAGGGCCGGGGCCAGGGATCATGGTTCAAGTACCGCTGGGGGTATGTAGCGAGACCTAGTTCCAAAAAAATATAGCTGGGTGTGGTGGCACACACCTGTAATCCCAGCTACCTGGGAAGCTGAGGCTGGGGATTGCTTGAGTCTGTGGTACTCCAGGCAATGTGAGCCTGCAGTTCCACAAGCAAAAATAGTGAGACCTAGTCTCAAAAAAAAAAAAAAAAAGATTTACATTATGCTTTACATAACTGGCCTAAGAGTTAACTGGTCTAATATTAATTTTCCTATTCAGATAGTGGAACTCATGCATTTCAAGATTAAAGAGAGAGAACAGAAATCCATGACAGTGATTGTAAGTAAAACACAGACAATGGCACATGTCACCTAACGCAATTCTCACTACAGTTCTGAAAGATTGGTGGTATTTCCTCTGTATTTTATAGAAAAAGAAAAAGGCCTATAGATGAAGCTACTAATCTGGATGATTTACTTCACATTCAGGTATCAGACTGGAGATTTTAAAACATTAAACATCTTGATTTTTATCTCGTTGTTCTTAATACTGTGACTAACTTCACAATTACAAATATATATCCTCTTAAACTAGTATCTTTCTAAACCCCATAAAATCCTGGGTTTCCACCCTAAGAGAAAATACACCATTTCTAGATGAAGTACCTATTTTTTTGACAATTTATCTTGTTGATAATTTTTCTAGTCATTAATTTTAGATTCAAGAAGAGGGAATTCAGTCATTCTTCATCACCCTGCAGAAGTCACACATTTCTAGTGAATCAAACACAAGCTAATGTGCCCAGTTCCACTCAACTGAAACACATCACCTTAGTTACCATATGTTACTATTAAAACAAAATGGGAATCGGTCTTTCAACCCAATAGTTTACCTAAAAGTCTCTCTTAGGCAAGTTTGACCTTTACATTATGAATTTCATTTTGCTGTAAGCTTACATTTATATTACCGCTTAACATGCACTCTTCACAGAAATCTGCCCTAACAATTTCCAACTGTATTTATTCATGCTGAGCATTCTGCTTAACTACTTGCCTAAAATGTAGTACAGTTGCCAGAGTAATATTTCCTGTTATTTCGGAACTGTGAAGGTCAGACCAGCTTTATGTAAAGGAAAATGAAATGTTTTGTGTCTGTAGGCTGTGTAGTATAATTTCAAAGCTTTTTTCTGCTATTTATGGTAGAGTCTTCGACTGTTACTCATTTTACTGTTTTCACCATTGTTCTCCCTTGTTCTCTCTCCCGTGCCTTTTTAACCAGGCAAGGTTATTTCTAAAGCTGTAGGAATTATGTAACCTACACAGCATTGGAAGTTCAAGTTAAAAGCAACCTGTTACCAGAGAGCAAAAAGATTTAAATTCATTACATATTTTGGCAACATTCTTTTAATCAAGTAATGAATCCTTTGGATAAAGTAGTTCATTTCATTTGCTGTGCATTTTGAGGAGTCAGATCTCAAGACTGCATACTACTGGGCTTAGACTCTCATGCAATGGGGACGTATGCCCAGCTGGGGAAAGCAGCTGCTGGTGAGTGGAGTCCTGACATAGTACATCCACACACAGTGGCTATATGGTTGGACTCTGGGGTCAGGAAGATCTGAACTGAAACTTAGTTCTAAACTATTTGCTGTGTAAACCTAGTCAGGTCCCTTAACCTCCTTATTCTGCATTGAACAAACTGTCAACTGTTCTATTGTGCTACTCCTTGCACAGGGGAACTGCAACAAAATGAACTTAAGTGCAATTGCAAACCTTGGAAATATGGTCTTCACTGAAAATGCAGTAAATACTAAAATCAGGCTAAGAACACCATGTGGCTGAGAGTGGGCGAGGAAAATTCCTCTAGTGTGCCACAGGTAATAAGAAATGTGTCAAAGTTGGGGTTCATGTAAAGTTACCAAAGCATAAGGCAAAAAGAACATAACAAACTTAAAGTGGGATTGGGACAAATGTTAATGTCAGATGTGTTCACACCCATGGGTGAGACGCAGCAACAGGTAAAATCCTATTTACTTTTAAAGACTACAACAGCTCGTATTGGTCTACAGCTACACTGCAAATAATTCAGTTATGTCAGAAAAGAACAGGCCAAAGGGGGTGAAGCTATACCTAGATCTGAGAATTATTAATTTCCAGTATATCACCTTATTATCAATAGGTGTTATCTCTATCATAAGAATGTTTTGTAAATGAAGTAGTGGCACTCTGAAATATTTATCTACCTAGAACCTGTGTTAACACATTTGGAAAAAGGATCTTCACAGAGGTGATTACGGATCTCAAGATGAGAATATCCTTATTAACCAGGTGGGTTCTAAATCCAGTGGACACTGTCCTTGTCACAGACAGGAAAGGAGACAACAGACACCAAGGGGAAGGCTATACAAACACAGCAGCACAGGAACAGGGCACCAGATAGTTAGGTATGAAGCCTGATTGTATCTAGAAGTGAATCAAAGCATTTCATTTGTCCAGCAGACATGTCCCAGAATTTGATGGGTACGGTCTAATTACACAATGTAAGCTGAATCAGTGGGTAGGCGATGTGGTAGCAACCTGAGTATCTGGGCTTATCCTGGGTCTAGAAGACCAATTCCAGGTCTTCTAACCAATGGATCTGAGACCACTAGCATCTTAACTTGGTCAGGACTGTCTGAGAAAGTGAGAAAGTACAGTCATTTGGAGACCAGAGTTGCTATCACTCTGAGTGTGAGAGAATAGAGCAACAAGGCACTACTATTTCAACTTCTTCACCTTGTAGGGAACTGCCAGTCATGCTTCCCTGGCACTTTTCCATGGTCTTCCAAATGTGATAATAAAATTAGACTCCAGTGTTTCTGAGTTATTGTCACAATGTCATTAATTCAGCATTTCCATCTGGAAGGTGACTGCTTCAGTTCAAATGTATCGCTTTCTCCATGATCGTTGTGAAATGTCTGCTTACTATGGCATAGCTTAGGTTTTTTTTTTTTTGAAGCACACACAAAACTACAAGAAAAATCAGAAATATAAATGTGTTTGCAGCCACAATGCTGAACCACGCTATAAGAAATTTGCCAAGAACAGTATTAGAACACACTGAAAGAGAAATCTAAATCTAAGAGCCACAGGACTACGCAGGTCTCTGGCAATACTAAGAGGGTATCAAACAAGAGAGCAACAACTCAATTGCAAAGGTAATGAAGCCGAGACCCCAATGTGGGCAGTATTAAAATTTAGGCAAAGATGCCATTAGCTGTATCTTAAAACGAGGTAAAAGAGGCCTAAACAGGAAGGGTACTTTGTTGCAAATTCCGGGTGTGAACCCAGAAGAGAAAATGTATCTCCTAGAGGGTGTATAAAGGGAGATTGCCCAGGGCCTTTGACTTTTAGGAGAAAGGATAAAAAGGAAAGGAGCAGGGACTAGAGACAGACTTTTGGGGAGACGAGAATGTTGCGTAGAAAGTAGCCCTAGAAAGTAGCCCGTAGAAAGTAGCCCGTGATCAGGCTGAGTAGATGCCCCCTGGAAGGGTAGCAAGGAGGCATAGTGACAGGCATAAGAGTGGTGTAAAGAATGTGGCAGCGCTGCAAGGTAGCATAGTGAGATGGGACCTGGAGATGGCCAGGGATTTGAAAAGCTGATTTGTGCATCAGCAATTGTAGAAAAAGTATGAAGCACCTTGGAGAAGCGGAGCAGCTCGGAACACTGGAGAGAGAAGCAAAGAGAAGATGTGTGCTTAGGATCTTTGGGACTGAAAATGGTGACCAGGGTAAGATAACTGGCCTCTTGTGGCTTTAAGGACTTTTTGTTTTCCCTGTTAATATTCCCTTGTAAATAAACTGTTGTTAAACTGCATTTTGAGTGGCAACAGCTATGCACTGGTGGTGCAAACCTGAGGGAACCTGGATGGCAGAAGTCACATTTTGAATGTAGCCTGTTGGCTGGTGACTTCTGCCCCTTTTGACCTGATTTCAGTAAGATCTGAGAACATCTGACAAAGTGTCTGAAAGTCTAGAGAGCTATCTGACAGCCAACTGTGGGCAAAGGAGATGCAGCTAATTAAGGGAAAACAGACACTGAAAGCCTTGCCTCACACCCATCAGCCCTGCCTCCTATCAAGTTTTTAACCCTTGTACATACATATGCTTTTGAGCTAGCAATTTCAATTCTATGAATCTGTCCAAATTATATACTTGTAGTAGCACTAATATTGATATGGAATAATTTCCAGGATATATTTTTAAATTGAAAACCAAGGACCTCTGCTCACCCCGTCTACATTCAGGTGAGATGGGGGCACAGCTGGTGCTTCTAGTCAGCAGAGGGCGACTCTTCCCAGCATCCCAGCCTCCGGCAATATTGCAGACAGCCTCTCCTGGGACCACTAGGACCTCTGCTCACCCCATCCACATTCAGGCACTGCAGCTTACTTAGAAGTGATCCTAATCGGCCCAGTGGCCTACAGTGAGCCAGACTGCAGAAGGCATTTGCAAAAGTAAAAGAACACACAGTCCAGAAGCACAGCACTGGCACAAACAAGGAAAGGAACTCATCCCCCAAACCAGCCAACAGAAGCAATTATCCAGGCACAAGGACAGAAATTACCACAACCTGATATACTTCAAATGCCAACCAATACTACAGCAGTTGTTACTCAGTATGTAGAGCAAGCCCAAAGGGAAAACACAGGAAGGAAGAAAAATACAAATACTCAAGCCCAAAGGGAAACAATTCATCACCAAAGGATAAACAATCACCAGAAACCAACAAGAACATCGAAAAAATGCCCTTTATATCAGAATAAAGAATTCAGACACACCCTAAATAAGAAAATGAAGGAGATACAGTTTATAAGAGGAGGAATAGAAGAGCTCAAAAATACAGAGAAAGGCCATGAAAGCAGATTAGAAGAAACTGAAGAACAAATCAGCACCCTGGAGGATACAGAAATAGAATGAAGATAGAAAAACAAAGTAAAAAGACAGAAGAAAAAAATCAGAGACCTAGCAGATACATTAAAGAGAGGAAATATAAGAGTAATTGGACTCTCAGGAGAAGAGAAAGACATAGGAAATGAAAGACTTTTTAATGCAATAATAATGGAAGAGAACTTCCCAAACCTGAAGAACAAAATGAAAATAGACATACAGGAAGCAAAAAGGACACCAAAATACTTTAATGAAAGAAAAAAACATAGCAAGACATAGAATCGTAAAATTTCTAAGAGCCCAATATAAAGTAAAAATAATGAGCATGACTAGAGAGAGGAAACAGATAACCAAAAAGGAAAACCCATTAGACTGACCTCAGATTTCTCTGAAGAGACACTCCAAGCAAGGAGAGAATGGAGCCACATCTTCAAAAACCTCCAAGACAAAAAGTACCAGCCAAGAATACTGTACCCTGCAAAGCTGTCCTTCCTTTATGAAGGAAAAATTAGAACCTTCTCAGACCTCCAAAAATTTGCTACCACCAACCCCCCACACCAAGAACTATTTCAAGATGCCTCAAGACCAAAACCCTCAAAAGCATATAGAATAAACTTAACAAGAAACCAAACCAGAACATCAAAATGACCTCCAGAAAACCAATGCTAGAATCTCACGCATCAATAATCACTCTAAATGTCAATGGTCTAAACTTGTCAATCAAAAGACAGAGATGCGGACTGGATCAAAAGACAGAACCCAACATTCTGCTGCCTCCAGGAAAAACATCTGATACTCAAAAATAAGCATAGACTAAAGGTAAAAGGATGGAGAACAACTGTACATGTGAATGGTCCCCCAAAAAGGCAGGGGTAGCCATTTTCATAGCGGATAAAGCAGATTTCAAATTTAAAAAGTGACAAAGGATAAAGATGGTCACTACCTAATGGTTTGTGGTTCAACCCACCAAAAAAACATAATGATCAACATATACTCCCCAAATGAGGGAGCACCAAGATTGATAAGACATCTACTAGTAGAACTGAAAGCAAATATTGGCAAAAACACGTATGTTGTAGGAGACTTTAACACCCCACTCTCACCAAAGGACAGATCAACAAAACAGAAACTAAACAAGGACACAAAAGCTTTGAAGGAAGACCTAGACCAAATGGACCTAATAGATATCTACAGAACACTGCACCCTCAAGGAAGGGAATACACATTCTTTACGAAGTCCAGAGTGCTAACCATTACATGATGGGACCTACTTAGAATACACATTTTCTTCAAAAATCACATGGATCCTTCTCTGAAACTGACTACATATTAGGACTCAAGTAAAACTTATTATACAAAAATTAAAATTATACCAACTTTTTACTCTGATCATAAAGGCATCAAACTAGAAATTAACAAGAGAAAGCAAGAAGAGTGTCCAATACATGGAGACTGAATAGTATGCTACTAAGCAAAGAATGAGTAATCGAAGAAATTAAAACCTAAAAAAAATGACAAAGATGACACAACATTCCAAAATGTTTGAGACTCAGCAAAAGTATATCTAAAAGGAAGGTTCATAGCAATATGGCCCACATAAAAAAACAAAGAAACTATCCAAAGGAAAAAAACCTCATCTCCCAACTCAAAAAACTAGAAAAAGAGCAACAGGAAAAGACAAGAAAACAGCAGAAGACAGGAAACTGGAAACAAGAAAACAGAAGACAAGAAATAATAAAAATAAAAGAAGAAATAACCTAGAAACCAAAAAAAAACTATCCAGAAGATCAACAAAACTTAGAGCTGGTTCTTTGAAAAAATAAATAAAATTAATAACGCCTTGCAAGGCTCACAAAGAAGAGAGAACATTCAAATAAAAGGATCACAAATGAAAGAGGAGAAATTACAACAGACACAAAAGAAATCCAAAGGATAATCAGAAACTACTATGAACATCTATATGGAAATAAATACAACAACCGGATGAGATGGACAGATTCTTGGAGAAATACAACTACCCAAAATTGAACAAAGAAGAAATAGAGAACTTAAATAATACAATTACAAGCAGCGAAATTGAAGTAGCCATCAAAACTCTCCCTAAAAACGAGAGCCCAGGACAAGATGGCTTCACAAATGAATTCTACATGACATTCAAAGATGAAATAACACCTACACTCTAAAACTTTTCCAAAAAATCAAGAAGGAAAACTACCAAACACATTCCATGAAGCAAACATCACACTCATACTGAAACCGAATAGCACCAAGAAAGAAAAACTATAGACCAATTTCCCTAATGAACACGGACACAAAAATCTTAAACAAAATGCTCGCAAATCGAATCCAATGATGCATAAAAAGCATTATTCACCATGACCAAGTAGGATTTATCCCAGGGGCACAAGAACGGTTCAACATTTGGAAATCAATTACATAATCCACCACATAAACAAGAAAAACAAAAACCATATGATCATATCAACAGATGCAGAGAAAGCATTAGACAAAGTACAGCACCCATTTATGATAAAAGCCCTTGAAAAACTGGGGATCAAAGGAACATACCTCAACATAATAAAAGCCATCTATGATAAACCTACAGCAAACATCATCCTAAGTGGGGAAAAACTAAAATCATTCCAATTAAGATCTAGAACCACGCAAGGATGCCCACTCTCTCCACTACTTTTTAACATTGTACTGGAAGTTCTAGTCAGGGCAACAAGGCAAGAGAAAGATAGAGAAGGGACACAAATTGGAAAAGAGGAACTTAAGCTATCATTACATGCAGATGACATGATTCTTGATATAGAGAACCCCAAAAAATCAACAGAAAAACTTTCCAAAACAATAAACCAGTTCAGTAAGGTAGCTGGTTACAAAATCAACACACAGAAGTCAGTAGCCTTCCTATCCACAAAAAGCCAAGCAGAAGAAGAAATTAAAAAGACTATCCCATTTACCATTGCACCTAAAACAATTAAATGCCTGGGAATAAACTTAACAAAACACGTGAAAGAACTATACAAAAAAAAAAAAACTTCAAAGCACTGCTAAAAGAGATCAAAGACATAAGGAAATGGAGACATTCCCTGCTCATGGATTGGCAGAATTAACATCACCAAAATGGCCATCCTTCCAAAAGCAATCTACAGATTCAATGCAATCCCTATAAAAATTCCAATGACATTCTTTAAAGAGATAGAACAAAAATTACAGAAATTCATATGGAATAACAAATAGACCTTGAATTATCAAAAAGCCTCATGGCCAAAAAAAGAGAGAATGGAGGCTTAACTATTCCAGACTTCAAGTTATACTACACAGCCATAATATTTAAAACAGCATGTACTGGTGCAACAACAATCAGACCAATGGAACAGAATTGAGTGCCCGGAAATAAAACTACACATACATACTCAACTAATCTTTGACAAAGGAGTGAAAAATTTACATTGAAACAAAGATAGCCTCTTCAATAAACTGTGCTGGGAAAACAGTACTAAGACATGCAAAAAAAAAAAATGGACCAAGACAACTCTCTCACATCATGTACAAAAACCAATTGAAAATGGATAAAAGACTTAGATGTCAGACCTGAAACCATAACATACATAGAGGAAAACTTGGGCAAAACCCACCATGAACTGTAATTCAGAAATCCCTTTCTGGTCTCATCTACAGATGGCAAAAAATAAAGGAAAACATAAACAGTTGGGACTACATCAAACTAAAAAGCTTCTGTACAGCAAGAGACAGCATAAAAAAACAAAAAGCCCAACTGAATGGGAAAAAATGTTTGCCCTCCACAAAAGTTATAAGGGGTTAATAATGAAGATCTACAAGGAACTCATGCCAACCGAACAAAAACAAAACAAGGAGCCCAATCAAAATATGGGGAGAACAACTAAAAAGAGGAAATACAAATGGCCAACAGGCATATGAAAAATTGCCCAACGTCACCAGCAATCAGGGAAATGCAAATCAAAACCACAAGGAGATACCACCTTACAACAGTAAGAATGGCACACATCCTAAAAAGAGGCAACAAGTGCTGGCGTGGATGCAGAAAGGAACACTCTTACACTGCTGGTGGGAATGTAAACTAGTTCAGCCACTGTGAAAAGCAGTGTGGAGGAACCTCAAACTAATGAAAATGGAACTACCATTTGACCCAGCAGTCGCTCTTTTGGGAATCTACCCAAAGGCGACCTCAATGTGGGTACAAAGAGACACCTGTGCTCGAATGTTTATTGCAGCACTATTTATAATTGCAAGGACATGAAAACAACCCAAAACAGACAAATGGATGAAAAAGATGTAGTATATATAGCCAATGGAATATTACTCATCAATTAAAAATGACAAATTTGATGAATTCATGATAACATGGATGTACCTAGAAGAAATATTAGCAGAAACAAGTCAGAAAGAAAAACAAACATAATGATTTCACTAATACATGGACAACCAAATAAAAGTACACAACTGGGGGGTGGAACCACTTGGACTGGCCAGGGTGGGGAGGTAGTGGGTGACCCCTGGGGATTACAATGGTGTAAAATATATATAAATAATTTATATAAAGATAAAAACTAAGGTATAAAATAATGCCAATTACGTACATATATCACTGTAGCTCTACTTGTGTATACAGGCATATGTTTCCATGATATTGTATCTTCATAGTTCAAATGAATAGCTAGAGCTTCCACCACCCCAGTCTTGGGGTGTATAATGAAGGAACTCTTTCCAACAGTCAGCAGGGTTTATGGAAAAATCACAGAAGGCTGACAGAACACCTAGCTGTGGTCACTGCTGGGACCAGCTGACTTCCAGGAGCATGGTCACTGAGGGAGGAATTTGTTAATCAGTTGTTACACACAAGGGTGGAGCTGTCACTGATTTGCTCTCAGAAAGCTGGCATGAGGTTGCTGCTGACTGGCTGCTCACTTTCAGTAGCACAGCAGTAGGAGAGATGCTACTGACTCATTTTCAGAGCATGAAAATGAACAGTGGTTTGCTTGTTACAACTTGGGATTATGACTTAAAAGTAGCCACTAGCATTCTAGAAGATGAAAAGTAGGTACTTTCAGTGCTCACTGTCCACTTTAGATCTCCCCTCAGCCTTGGGGATCACCCAGATGTTTTCTAAGAGGGAATACGTGATTTTCAGCTGGTGTTACCACGAAAGTAACTTAAGCACCATTTACTAAATAAGAAAAATAGCTCTAATAGCCAAATGTTTATAATCCATTATATACAAACTTAAAGACTAAGTAAAAATAAATTTTTTTTATGACATGAAAAAAGCTGAGCACAAAAATAGGGTATCCCAACAGCATGGGATGGAGACAGTACAAAGCACAAGAAAGAGGAACTATTTTAAGATCCATTTTAATTTCCAAAGCACAACATAAGATTAGGATGTTTGTTGCCTGACACAATCTTGGTAAGAGCCTATCTGCCTTGTTAAGGCCATTTCTAGACTGAGGATGAAGGTAAAAAATGAAAATAAAAGCATGAAAGTGGCGGTTTCAGTATACACTACCAAGTTAGAGAAGGTCAGCTGATTCACTCAAAAAGATTCAGCAGAAGTCTGAAATGATACCCAGGAATTAAATGGACTTAAAATAAACACACAGAGCCGGGTCACCGCAGCACAGGAGTCACTGACACTGGGCACGGTGAGATTTCTGATGGACTTGCTTAATGAGAAGGGAGGGATAGGAAGAATGTGTTCTGGGAAGACACACAAATGTTCAAGAACCCAAGGGAAAATGCATCATGGAGAATATATGGGAATAGAAGGAAACAGTGACACAAATATAAAGACACTACAAAATGCCATGTCAATGAAAAAAAATCCAATTTGTTTGTTCGGCACTAAAAAAAAAAAAAAATCCAATTTAAGCACTCAGCCCACCATCTGGCACAAACTAGTCAAAGTACAGTTCCTTTAGACATAAACTTGAACACCACCAAATCAGAAAGCACCGAATTTATTAGAAAGCTACAACTGTCCAAATTCCTGTAACTCTTATTTTACTAAAACTAAGGAATCAGGTACTTCTTTATAATCTACAAGGATGTCAAGGTAGTGAGAACTGAAATTACTGTTATGCACCACAAAAATCAGCAGCAAAGATTCCTAGATGAAGTGGAAGTCCAGATACTGTGACATCATGAGTATCTTTATCTGTGATTCCTAGTGAAGGGAGCTCAAGACTGTTAACTCCAGTTCTGCACTCAAGAATGATCCGGATTAGAAAGGAGTAAGTTTGGGGGAAAACTTGTCTCTTCAGATAAACCCAGCTTTTAAAAGTTCACATACAATAACATTTACATAGGGAATGAGGAAAGGCAAAATCACCAACTTTCTCACCCCACTACGATTAGCTGTGGACTTCTGAAACAAAAAATGCTAAAGACAGACCCCCCCCCCACACACACACACACTCCAAGGGTTTAATAAGCCATGTGTAGAGCCAGATATAAGGAAAGGACTGAGGAATGACAAAGAATTAAGGGATGGCTTAGATTTCTTCAAAAGTGTTTTACTGGGTTCGTTTTTATTTTTTACTCAATAATCGTCAGTCTGGAAAGTTAAGGGGGAACACTAAGAAGGAAATGAAACTAATACAGTGACACATACTGAAAAAGAACAACAAATTCTCCAGACCTGGACAAATTTCATACAATCTATAGAGACCTTGGAGTTGGTAAATGAAAGGTTATGAGAAAATTAAATTTCTATTTTTAAGAAAAGAAACATTATAGAACTGTAGCTTGGTAGTATATATTCCAAATAAGACTAGATTGAACTAGTTAAAAGGCAATTTGTAATACTAGAAATATAAATGGTGACCTTTGAGAGTAAATATAAATTCATTAGAAGTCATATCAAACTAAACCTAGTTCCTTTTTTCTGACTGGGATAATGATCATGGCTGGGCAAAGAAAAGGATTAAATTATTTCATCTGTATTTAAGTGAAGCATCTAGTTAACAGTAGTCAAATGGTGGATTATCACACATTAGAGAGACTGATACTGATTTTTAGATTACAGTGCCTTGTGACACAGGGTCTTGCCTTGACCCTGTTATTGTTTTTATTAATGGCGGTATACAACTAATAGTTCTGAATATTAACACCACTGAGGCAAGATTACCAACCTACTATGTAGAATTAGGGTGCAAATATTTTTAGACATAGAAATGACTTTAATCTAATGCAAAATTTAGATTGAAGTCATCACTTCAAAAATATGCTTTATTAAGACAGTGATGGTAAAAGCTATCTCACATTGAGAACCATTATAAATGTGGTGGCTAACCCACAGAACTATACTGAAAGAAGATATTCTCTACAGTGAGTGGAGGAAACTGATGCTAAAAAGTCAAGTAACTTGTTACTGTTTGTCTAAGCTAAAACCTGAGAATCATTCCAAAGTTCATTCTCTTCCTAAAACCACACACTCCTTCACCATCCAAATTCAATGGGATCCAGACTTACCTCATTTGCTTTGTTTCTAATTCCTATGGTGCTACTGTGCATTTTTAAAACATTATCAAAACTCCAGGTGTCATTTCACCCAGTCTCCTCCTTTTACAAAGGGAAGAAAGATTTTATTTACTAAGTTGTTCTATTCAATTAGGTTAAAAAAAAAATCTTCATTCAAATCCTTCTACTGTGGCCTAGAACAGAGGTTGGCAAACTATGGTACACAAGTCAGTGCTGGCAACCTTGTTTGAATTGAGTCCATGAGCCTAGAATGGTATTTGCATTGCAAAAGGTTGACCCAAAAAAAAAAAAAAATCAATAGAATATTCCATGACATATAAAAGTACAGGAAATTCAAATTTCAATGTCCATAAATGAAATGTTACTGGAACTCAGCCATGTTTGTTCACTTACTGGTCTATGGCTGCTGTGATGATGCCACAAAGGCAGAGTGGAACAGATGTGACAGAGACCATATGTGGTGCTCTTACTGCTTCCCACTGCTGCTCAACACACTACAAATCCCAGTTTTAATCTGACAGCACGTGAAGTGCTACACATTGTCAAGCAGGCATTTGACTACTTTACAATTACTAATGCATATTAATACTGTAAAAAAGTTCTTAAATGTGAGCTTTGAGTCTTGCACTTTTAAGGTATAGCGGAATATGAATAATTTTTGTTACACAATCACATGACATATCACAGTATCAGTTATGCAGTGACACTTGCTGTGCTAACAACTGCAATTTACTTTGGTTAAATATTAATCACAATATCCCCAATTTACATGAAAGCAAGTCAGAACTGTAAGATAATTGAGAACAGGATATATCATAGTAGAAATTATTCACACAAACACACACAAATATGAGAACAAAGGTGTAACCAAGGCAGCTTTCCAAGGGGCTTGTTAGTCAAGCAAAGAAAGCTATTTACTAAGACTTAGAGTTAAATTATATTTGATTGCAACAACCAGGATGTCCAGAAAAAACTTGCCTGAAACTATTATTGTTTTCAGCAAGGACAGTTCCTTGACAACACCAACACTCAGCTAAAAAGAATGGGACAAGAGTCACCATTTTCATGGGATTTAATGATTTAACAGATATTACCAATACTGCTCATGTAGTTATTAGAAAAGTCCACGCTGAGTACGAAGTGATTCAAGAGTTATCCTTTGTGAGTAGTCTCCATGGAATAATTACTATTTTTCTAAAGAACTAAAAAAACAATAGTTTAATAGAAACTGAAATGGAATCTGCCAAGATGTGATGCAACTGGTATGTGTGGAATAGAAAAAAGGTTTACAAAGTTTGTGAAGCTATATGGTAAAGTTAATAACTATGTATTAGCAAGAATGTCAAAAATATTTGAATCTCTAGGTTATTGACTAGTAAAGACAATAATGAATTTCATTCACTCTTTACTTCCATCAAATACTGTCAGAAATAGAAAGTGAATGTCCTCCCTTATACAACTACACTTGAGTTTGATATAACAGTGATGGTTCATCGCAATTTTTTTAAGCTCAGGACCAAGGATAGCAATTTTCTGAATAACAATCACCCTTCACCTACTATCAACAAACAATGAATGACTCTGGAGATTAGTTTTCCTCCTGCTTAATGATGTTTCTTAATAAATTCCATTAAAAATTACAGGACAAGACAGTAATTTTGTGAAACATACCGCAAGTCATTATGACAATTATCATTTACACAATTTAAATCTCAAATGATGTCAAGCAGCTTTATACACTTTCCACACCGCTAAGTTAAAACAAGCACTAAGATCTCTATTCTCATAAATATTTGAGGTGGAAACATTTTCCAAAAACAACTACAGTTCCAGCACACTTCTGGATCTCCTGATAGAAGTGCAAAGGAAGTTTCAGTATTTCACAATCTACTTAACTCTGTAACTGAGGAGCACCTACCTAACTTTCAATGGGAAGTGATTAACCTGCAATGTAATGATATGCCAAAAGGCAAATATCAAGAGTAGAATGTAATAGATTTCTATAAATACCTTCCAAATGATAAATATGTTCAATTAAAATCATACCCTGGAGGACTGGTAAAGTATATGGTAGTGTCTAGACATGAGACAGAGAAGAAACTAGTAGTCTTGAGCATCAGTAAAGCTTTTTAATTTCACTTACTTTTATTGCGATAAAAAATTTAACTCTTAACTCCAATTATTCAATTCTATCACCAAAACCCTGAATGCTAAAAAAAAAACACAGATGTATTTACAAACTCCCTTTTACCTGAGTTCCAACCTTTCTCAAATGTTCTCATTAAAATACATGATTTCTTACAATACATTCAGATTTATGAAATTATTAATATCAGTATGTTAGTATTATTTTCTAATTTAGTATTGGGATTGCTACATTTTGTTTTTCTCATCAATTGTCCTTTGTTTTTGTTGATGTCACCAAGGTGGAATACACTTTATCAACACAAATGAAAAAGGTCCCTAACAATGAAAACAGGGTTAGAAGTAGCTATACACAGACACACTGCTGACTTTGCAGGACCAAGAGTGTCTGGAGCCAGTAGTATAATAAGCTAAATGTTCTAATATCTTCACTCTTCTGCTTCAGTTAGATTTCTGTCATTTAAAATTTAAAGAGTGCTGAAAACCGCAATTACAAAATCATTCAGATTAAACTGCAGATTTTTCTAGATAGGGTCTCTAACCATTTCATGTTTAGATTTTCTGTTTCTGATTGCTGGTGTTAAAAGGACACACAGTTGTTCAGGGTTTATTGTATGCCGCTCCAACTTCTCTGGCTTACACCATCTCTCAGAGAGAACCATTCAAACTATTCAGAAACCCATAAAGCACTTAGCACAGTGGTAAACTATGAAATACTATCACAGATCTTCATCTGCAGTGATTTTTAAAACCATTTCTTACAGTTGGTTTAAGAATGTCTTATTTCTGTGAAAATGAGAATACAACTTCATTTTAAAAAAGTAATGATTGTTAATTTCCCTTAGTTTATTAGTGGTATTAGATCTAATTAACTGATTTATTAGTAGCAAAGGAATTTTTTTTACCTTTGTTAAAGACAGCTTAAGAGTCTTCCTCACAAGTATTTTCACAGAGGGGTTCCAACAATGCAAAACAACAAAAGCAGAAAACAAAAGCATATTCCTTTAGCTCTGCTTCTCACATATACTACACTAAATGAATTTGAAAAACTCCTACCTTAGAGAGTGGCATTACTTTTCCCATGATTAGAGGAAAGGGGAAAGAGCAAGTTTAAAAAAACTACCTTTATTTTTTATTTCTTTTTTTCAGTTACATACTTTTAAACAGGGATGTGTTTCATTATTCAGACATTCAGGCAATGTTGACTTCATTAGTGTCGACAGAAAAGAAGCATAAAAATGCAAAACATTGTTGGCTTAACCTGAACATACCTGCATTACCTATTATTGACCAGTTTGTGTTGCCAATAGACTTATTCCTTGGCATTAAAATGGAGTACTTAAAAATATTGCTAAAAAGCAAATGTCTACATACTGGTCTTTGCAGCAAATAAGGGTATTTATACTTTTAAAATATTTTAAGTCCATAATTGGATTAATATACACACCTTCTTATGTATAAGGAGTTCAGATCATATAAACACTGTACAGTCCAAAAACCCTACTAAGAATAAAACTAAATAGGCTTATGATAAGAAATACAGATATCGCATGTATTTACAAACATTATAGACACACAAATTTGGTCAAATACTGTAAAGAAGTGGTTTCACATTATAATGGCCAAAACATCCATCTACCTTGCTCAAAGCAAACAAACAACAAAAACAACAACAAAAACCTCAGCATTTTAACTCCTGCAGTTTAAGACATGATGACATTATAAAAATAAAATGGAAACTGTTGACCAAATTATACAGCAAATGAGCACAGGTTTTTAAAATCAAGACTTAAAAAACCATTCAGGATCCAGAGCAACAATGAAAACAATGTCCTGATTTGCAGTATTCATTTGGGTGCCAAATTAATGGAAAACAATGCAGTAAACTTTTGGCTAATAAGAAAATAAATTACAAAGTACAATTAAATCCCTGTAAATGCAATAATGAAGTCAAAATGTAAATTTATTTACTTTAATTACACATTTTAAATGTTACCTTCAGACAATAAAATAAATAAGCATGTCCAGGGCACGCACTTAAAACACAAAGAAGGGTCTGCATGGAAGGAGTAAGTAACGAGTTTATACATGAAAGGTGGATATGAGAGCTGAACAACAAAATTATCTTTCTAGTCAGTCTTTCTTTTAATGGTTCTGGGAAATTCTGGCTAGCAGAATGTGACAGCAGTAAGTCTGTGTTTGTACAGCTTTAAACAAAGCATACTTGAAAAGTGAAATGGATTTCCTTTTTGACAGAACTGTTACTTTGTTCATATGCAGGCACTTCAAAAGACTATGGAGGCTAAGCACCTGACCCATCCTTTTCCAAACTGTTTCTTATCATCAAAATTATGCTAAAAAGTAGGAAAATTCCAGAGAACTAGCAAAGTTGAATACAAGAAACTAATGTGCACAGAGGGCAATAGAGAGACCCAAGTTTTATTGCTGGGGAGCAGGGGAGGGGTCTTTTTTTTTAATAAAAGAGCAAATAAACACCATTGCATGGCACATCCAAAGTCGTCTGCTTCTGGGAGAATGTAATCGCTCTGCAGCAGGGTGCAGTGAGATCTGCTTAGACTTAACTTACACATTGCAATGAGATTCACATTTACAGTCTCTTCTCTTCTTAGTGTATTCAAAAAAAAAAAAAAAAAAAAAACCGTCAACATAAAACGCATTTCTCAAAGTATTCATTCCTTGCTGTCTGACATACATTATTATCTGGAAGCATAAAGTTAACATTATACAAATATTTTGCATTTTTAAAAATAAGCACTTTTGCCACTTCGGCAACACTGTACTTCACTGGGTGTGTAACAAAAGTGGAGCTCTTATTTCCTCACTACTTGTGATTTGTTGTATCATGACCAACTTCTGCCAAAACCATAGCACTTTTTCCTCAGTACCTCTGGGCAGCGATTGTACCATGATTTCATAGAGAGAATGTTAATGTGATTCATGAACAGCAGTACCATCAGTAACACTGAAATCAATGCTGATGCCACACAAAAAAATGAACTTATAATTTCTTTTAAATATTTGGGCAACTGTATTCCCATTTTAGTTATCCATTGGGGAAAAAATCCATTTGATTATGCTTTTATGGAAGTTATAAAAAAATATTAGGTATATACCTGGTTGACATTTGAGAGCTGAGATACTGTACTGCTTTCTACAACAGGAGGAGAGCTTCTGAAAATGTTCTATCGAACTTATTCATCAATACCACCACATTGGTCCATTCCATTCATTGATGGGCAAAGCACTCATGTTTTGTCAAAACTTTAAAGCTTCCATCAAAGTTAAATTAGAAAAAAATATGAATGTAAGACAACCACAAAATGAAGTACGAAAGTATGACATTTCTGTTTCTAAGAGTGAGTCCTTGAAAATATATGTGGGCACTACAGAGATGATTTTAATCACAAGACAGCAGATGGACACATAAGTAACTCTCCGTGATCTGTCCGCATCCAGAGTCATTTGTGGCGCTGTATGGTTTTCCTTTTCCTTCGTTTGAAAAAACAGCAGCACCTGCAGGTGGAGAGAAGCATTCCTTTTATTATAAAAGCACTGAAATGTCACAAAGTGAGGGTGAACCTATGGTATTAAAAAGCAACAGGCTAGTGCAAGATCAGTAGTGAACATGCCAATGAAGCATATGTATTAGTGAAAACTACAGCAGAGTTATCACTACTTTTTCACTTATTAACATGCCTTTTAGGAAGAGCAAGACATTCTATGCAACGTTAAAAAGAAGCTACTAAATTGAAAAGCACCAAGACTGGCTAGGGAGCTATGGAGTTCTGAATTCTACCTGACCACCACATTTTATTTTGGATGGCTCATCTCTGGTTGTGCCAAGCTTTTATAAAGGTGATCTATAGGCATTCTCCTCTTTCTTTCTTCTATTTATATATTGCTGAAGTAAATGTTAAATTAATAAGTATAAAGTAATAAATGATAAAATAAATAATAAAATGATTCTAATCATGAGGATTTAATTTTCACCAGGAATTAGGTAGACCACACAATAAAGAAGAGAAATTCACACTCTATTTCTCAACAGACACTTCCCATCATATTTACAAACTGCAAAAGGGAAAATAGTTAAGACAGAGTAAGAATGTCAATTATCAGGGTTTTTTTAATTTTTCAAAGGTTAAGAACAGAAAATCTTACCTACTTCAGCTAAAAAATTATGCTTAGCATCATCAAGATGATTAAGTTCTACAATTAAAAACTGATTCATGTCTGTAGTCTATGAAGAAAATATACTGACTTTATTCCTCAGGGAGGAAGGGGCAGGAGAGGAACATCTAGATATGGTCCCTAAAAGAACTAGTTTTTCTCATTGTAAATACTCCCGCTCATGAGAAGATGCAAGCTGAGGCTGGTATGAACTGTATGTAAGTCAAACAAAACTCACTGATGAATAGCGCACACACACACACACACACCCTAAGTTTGGCATTCTAACAAATAAAGGTTTGGCTTTTTTTCTTCTACACTTCAAAGAAATTCTACTAGAATAGCAAGATGCTAAGCAACACATATAGGGAGGCACTGCTAGGTATTTTCCCCATCAAAGCCCACTGTGCTTGCACATGTGAATAAGTAAACTGTATTTTGTAGCGAAAGACATGGTGATTCCATTAACAAAAAGATATCCTTTCAGAGCATAGGTGTACGTTTTCTTTACCAGTCTATATTTATAAAAGGATGTTAATTCAACATCTTCAAGCTAAGCGTAATAGAAACCACATAGATTTAAGCTTCTTTCCTGGCAAACAAAATGAATTATTTCACCTTAGGGAAGATAAAATCATTGCTAGATATGTTTTATCTAGCTATAAAACAAATTTGTTTCTGTGAAACAAATAAAAACAGAAACCCAAACTGTCCATTGAAATCACACAATCTCTTCACCCACATTATCTCTAAGCAAAAAATTATTTTAAATCATATATTATAATTTGTGCCCCAGGAATCATCATGGGGCATTAAAAGACAAATTATATGACTGCATTTGTAACTACAATCAGCACATGATGACTATAACTTGGAATGTGATAAATCACATTCAGCTGATAGAAATTTTAAATAATTGTAAATTATTCACATGACATGTGAATAATGTTCATTCCTTACTAATTACAAAGTGCATCCTCTTAAATTTTATACTGATAAATGTTTTAAGGCATATATAAGCCTTTGCGATTTGGGATTTTTAATGTAGTATCTATTCTGATGAAAAAAATTCAGCCACAATTTTTCCACACTTGAACTAGCATTTCACCTTACTCAATTTAAATACTATATCATTAGATGCTTTTTGTTATGAACATTGAGTTTCGCTTTCTTAGGTAAATCGTTCTTTCAATTTTATATTTTTAAGACAGGAAATCATTTACAAATTCCAAAGTCTAAGTATTTATATGAGATGAGATTTTTAATTAATTATAAGAATAAAGGTCCTTTAAATTCAAAGAGAATCTAAAAAAGACATTTTTTTTCCCAGAAACAAATTCCATTACCGTACACAGGACATTTACAAAAGCAGTTGTGCTCTTAAAACAAACTGCCACCAGAGGGCAGCATTGCTTTGCACAATGTAAGAGCATCAGAAACAAAAAAGCTCTCAAAAGATACTTTCAAAATTAGTATCTCCAGCTGGAGAGGCCAGCCAGGGAGGGTGACCCCCCGGGGTGACTCACCCCGGGGTTTACAATGATGTGAAATGTATATATAAATTATTTATATATAAAGACTAGCTAACCTTGTAGAGGATTTCTTAAGATAAAAGTGATCACCAAAACATTTCATTTAAAATTCTAGTAGTTAAATAGATCTCAAAGCAATTGTCTCCTGTTCCTGAGCACTCACTCTAAACACTCCCATAGAGTTACTGTCACAATATTGATACATTTCCCTCTGAGTACTTAGTACTGATCTGAATTTACTTTTATTACCTGAATCCACACAGAATAAACATTTCCTAAAGGGTTGCCCACATATCACAAGAGCACAAGGCTGGCATTCATTTACTATTTCAGTAAGTGATATACCTCATATATGCCACTAACTCCTAGAGTAAGAACCCAGTAAAAATTCTAAAGTTAGAGTTCTCACCCATGGGCCACAAACCCTAGTAAACTAGGAAAATGCAGCTGGAAACACGTAGTATTATCAAAATCTCTTACAAATCTGACACCCAAGAAGCACCGCTCTCTAGTTAAAATTGCCCACACACATTCCTGCTTCTCCCACATCCAGTGAAGCCTTGCCCTGGATGCTACAAGCGAGGATTGCAGATACCAAGAGTGCACCATGAGTTGCAGGCAAGACACAGAAATGCAATTTTAACACAGTATCGCTGAAAGGGGAATAAACATTATAATAACTGCAAATAGTAGTAAAGATCACAGGAATTAACACATACAAGAAGTTCTCACAGGTGATGTGAACCAAGTAATTTTTATCAACAAATTATCTGGTCTTATAAAATTGTCCACACTCTCAAAATTTTTGAATAAATTTTCTCTCACTGGTGCTCAGAAGCTATATTTCCACCATTTCACACTTCATCTGGGGTCTCTTCAAGTCTAGACTATAGACAACTACCGTGGTGAAACTGATTGAATTCATCAGACACATAGATATTAAATCAATCACCAGACATTATATCAATGCTTTACTTTCTCTTGGCTCTTGATTATTTCTTACGTGGTTCCAGTAAGCCAATATCCTCTCTCTCACACATTAGGTTTGTGCTTCTGAAAAAACCATTTGGTAGTGTGAGCCTAAAAGCTTTGAAACTACATCTCTCCTCTTAAAGTTTCTGGGAAATAATACTAAGTTCTGCTTCTGGTTTAAGGTCATTTAGGTAGTTAAAAAGAAATGGATCAAAATCCTAAACTATGTAGAAAACATACATAGTACGATCAAGGCTTTGTTCTTGACATGGCAGTACCATTTCTCCTTAACCTTCTGAAACTTTATTTAGAATTTAGCTTGACTTCCTGTGTATCTGCCATATACTTGCTTCTCACAAATATCCACAGAAATTGAAGCATGTTTCACTGTCTAGATCTGAAGTTCTTATCTTCCACAAAAATTCACTGGTTCATCTTCGGAACTACCCATGTGACGATTCCAGAATCTAACTATTCCTAATTTGATTTGGTGATTACAGAGAAAGAAGGTGACTACATCTTTCATGACATCTAACCTGTAATTCTCTATGACCAAAAAAAAAAAAAAATTTCCCCTTCAAATTTCTGCCTGAAATGTAATTTCAAATCTCTAGATCTCTTGGTTTCAAGATGAGCAACTGCTTCATTAAACAGAGTTCAGATGCGAAACAAAACCATCCACAGACCTAATTCAGTTAGGAATCTGCAACCCATCCTCTTCTCCAGGGTCTTCCCCTCCCCCCATCCACATAATCAGAGCCTCAATTCTGAGATGACCTTTGAAATTTCCCTATTCTATCACTATGACTTACTTACTATACCTATCTTTATCTTTACACCTAATCTCTTGTCTTACCTATCTGTAGTTCCAGAGACCACGAAAGTCCTGAACGTGTAGCAGAAATTGAATGACCCAAGATAGTCCTTTAAAAACATATTCTAAACAAGGATTTAATTTCTAGACTACTAACCCCAAATATAAATTTTCTGTCTGGCTTCAAAAGAAAAGAATTTATATTTTTGATTTTCTGAAATCTAGTAGACCCCAGGAAATGATATAGGCCTAAAACTGCTGTCAATTAATTAAGGCTTACTGTATAGGGGGGTTGGGGGGAGACTGTTATAATACTCTGATTTTTTAGCACAAAACCCAAACTCACTTTCTTGAACTGAGAAAGATATGGGCATTCATTCTCCCCTCTCATACTCATACTCCCATTCATACTCCATTCCCACCTGGTTACTCCTCAAACCTAGCCCATCCTTTTTCTTTGCTTGGTTTTGCTGCCCAAACTCTTCTCTAACTCCCTCTGGCTGATTTCCTTGCTAGCAATACTGATCTTTGAGAACAAGGCAACTCTATCTTTACTGTGAAGATCTTTGTGGATCACTGCTACTAGAAGTTCAGACTCCAGTAGCACCACACCCAATTTCATAATGCAGAGTCTATACTTCTGTAGTAGACCAGTGAGCCTTCACTTTACTTACCCCCTAGAAATTATGATAGAAGTTGACTAAAACTACTGATAACCAGATCCCAGCACAGACAACTAATAAAACCAGAAACTCTGAAAGACCAGCCTAAATACTTTTTTCTTCCTCTAATTCCTCAGGGGGCTGTGAAGTCAGGGCATGGAACCTCTGTGTAAACAGCACTGGTGTACTTACTGTCTTCTCTCATGGAACATTTGGGTCTTTTTATTCTCATAACAGTCACATTGCTGAACAATAAATGTTCAATGTAAGTTGAAAAGGGAAAAGAAACAGAAAAAAAGATGATTTCATACTATTTTAAAACTTAATAGCTAAAAGAAAGCCTGGTCTCCCAAATTGCTGGATGGAATAAGGAAGGTGCTAGCATTTACATCACTTTGAAAACAAATTCTCAGTTGCAGTAAAAAAAAAAAAAAAAGTAAGCAAAGTCTCATTACTAATAAAGTAGATACTTTATGCCTAGGAGAACAGAACTTTTCCCACCATATAGGAATCAAATATTTACTTCTTGAGTCACTACTCCAGGAAACCTGGAGACCCTAAAATGCCCACAAGACAACCTATTCCAACTGACAGGTCAGAGTGAAAAGGGTCTCTGCCAATGGTAAGTAAGAAGAAAAAGGAGAAGCTGGGAGATTCTGAAAGAGAATTCTAGCTACCCTGATGTAGAAGATAGAAAAGCAGCATTTTAAGATGCAATGCAGAATAAGAAGTTGTGCTTACATTTCTCAACCACAGACTAACAAGATGTGAATAATGCAACAAAAACTTAATAGGAATGTTAAGAATAAATGTTAAAGGGCAAAAATTTCTGTTAAAAGAAAGTTCTTCGGAACTTGGGAAAGTTCTGAAGATTCTGTATTATAGCTGCAGGAAAGTTTTACTGCAGTCAAGAACTGCTATCCATTTACTATTTTCATAACTGCTTAATTAAGGCAAATATCATTCATGAGTCATAAAATAAACCCTTTAGAAGTATACAATTTACTAGATTTACATATTTTAAAAGTTTTGCAAGTTATCACCAGTATCTAGTCTCAAAACACTTTCATCACCGCATACATAAATCACATCAGCTATTATCCATGCTCCTCTTTCCTGCCCTAGACATTCATTAATCTACTTTTTGTCTCTATATTTGCCGAATTTGGGCATTTCATATAAATAGAATCATAATGTGTGGCCTTTTGTATCTGGCTTCTCATTTAGCATGTATGTTCAATTTCATTTTTTAATATTGTCAACCAGCCCTTTTATATCTAAAACTCATTATTTAGGCAATTCTTCAGTAATAATTTATTGAGATGTACTGTTTCAGGCATGAGATGATCTGGTGAAATACACCTATTTTCAAGAAATTCAAGAGCTTTCAAAAAGTAGAATGGAAAAATATAGCAAAAGTAAACTTTAAGAACAAATGGGATACAAGGTTCTGAATGGGAAATGAGGCGGGAGACAGAGATGTGACTAAAAAAGGTATGCAGGGCACGGTGCTGCTCCAGGAGATGGCATGACACCCTGAGATACGGAGGAGAATCTTAGTTCAGGAATAACCTTCCGACCACTTTCTTTTTTCTCTCAACACCTACAGATAGAAATCAAAACCTAAAACATAAATACCCACTCATTTCACTAAGGAAATTACTATCCCATTCTTCAAACTAATTTCATAAAGCATTCTCTGATTATCCTATCGATAAATAATCTTTTTTCTTTACAAGTTTTAAGAATTTTTTGAAATACCCCTTTCATAGTATTTGTCATATCCTACTATAACTATAATTTTCCACACTGGTGTATAATCTACTTAAGGGCTCAGGCAGTATCAGATTTTTGAGACCTAGCAAGGTATGAATGAATGGTTGAATGAAAGGTTGAATGAATGAATGTTAAGATGTAACAAACTTAGAAAAGGATTTAAAGGTCTGTAAAAGGATTTAAACACAGTACAACAAGCTTCAGTGAAGAGTGTGGTAATGAAAGCAATGATGGCAGCAGCACAAGCCTGGGAAGAACACAGGTGAAAAAAGTAACTGGCAGTTAGAAATAGAGAAATAAATACAGGTGATAATAGCAACTGAGTACGTGCCAGACAAAATACCAATACTTGTCACATTTTTTCAACAACTTATGAGGTAGGTATTAACCTCATTTTATAGGAAAAGAAAGAAACTTGAAGAATATAACAAATACATGGCAGATGGATCTTACATTACTTGGGAACAACAAAGGCATCCTAATCTGTCAACTTTATCTCATTTTTGTAAGCAGGACCAAATCTAAAATCCCCAAATAAGCAGAAAATGTTGCTTTGTCTTTCTGATGAAAAATGCACAAGTATGTAGTTAATAACTAGTTACTGGCACATTTCCATTACTGAAATCCAGATAAGTAAATATCTCTGTGAATAGATTCTATAGTCAAAACTGAGAAAAAATGCATCAGCGCTGATCATTAGAAATAAATACCCACAAAAATTTACTCATCTTGGAAGAATGGAGATATTACACTTCCAGACTAGAAACTATACTACAAAGCCATAATAATTAAAACAACATGACAGCATGATACTGGAACAAACACAGACAAATGGAATTGAACTGAAAACTCAAAAATAAAACCACACATACATGGTCAACTAATCTGTGACAAAGAAGCCAAGAATATGCACTGAAAAGGGATAGTTCTTCATAAATGGTGCTGGAAAAACTGAACTACTACATGCGAAGAATGAAACTCAACTACTACATCTCACACTATACACAAAAACCAAGTCAAAATGAATAAAAGACTGAATATAAGATCTGATACCAAAATCTATATAGAAGGAAACAGGTAAAACACACATGACACACGTAACAGAAACACCTCTGAGAACTCATTTCCTGAAGGAAAAGATAAACATTTGGAACCATATCAAACTAAAAAGCTTCTGTACAGTAGGGGAGGGGAAGAAAGGGGCATCAAAATGGAAGGGAAGAGCAAAGGAGACTATGGTGATGGTAAACAGGTGAAGTGGTGGGAGAATTATAAGGACTAGAAATTAGTTACTTTTGATTATGAGTAAAATTTTTATAATTTACTAATCAGTTTCTATACTCACTCCAAGGATGACTCAAAAATGTGTCCAGAAACTGAGAGAAGTTAAAACACAGCATTTCCACAAAAGGGAAATGTCAGAGAATAATTTAAATTTGTTCTTTTACTGAACAGAGATATATGCTTTATGATATCTATATTAACAGAACCTATTTAGAAAAGGATTTTCCAGTGAACTCACTACAATTTGACTTGAAATTTTGCAGTGTGTGGCACATGTATTTAAGTAAATGAAATATTGTTTTAGTTATACCACAGGAGTAGGTGAGTGTGTACTATATGTTTTTAATAATTACAAAGAGGAAATAAGAAAAGTTAACTTAAAAACTGTCTATGTAAAAGAACAAATAAAGCATTTGTGTTACAAACAATTGTACAAGCACAAGCAGAGCTGGTGTCTCAGCTACCTGATTAACAAGTGTGCCCAAATCTAAGTCACTTGAAGCAAAAAAGTTGCAGCAGGCAAAAGAGCTCCTCAAACAATTAGTTCTCACTTTTCAGGGCTAATGTAAATCATATTAAATACTTTTGAACAATGTTTACCAATTATAATTTCTATATTGAAGGGCTTCATTTTTAAAAATGTAAATTCTTAGAAATTACAGTCAACGGAGCTATTTCTGCCTGCCTACACTTGAGAACTCACCACATGTTCAACACTTTCTGGCAGCTATATACACAAAAAAAATATGAGAAGAGAGAGAAAAATATGAGGTAGAGAGAGAAAGACAAAGAGAGAGAGAGGGGGAGAGAGAGAGACAATCATCAGCAACAGACCACAATGAAATTATCACATTGATCTTCATGCTTAATTTTTTTCAAGCAGCATTATAATTTACACTCACAAAACACTAATTTAAGGATATTAATATATGCAGTATAATTTACAAAAATTTACCCTTATTCTTACAGAAAAAAGAACATATATGATAACAGTAACTTTCATGCATTGACTTTCCTAAAAACAAAAAGTTAAAAATATAGAAATATAAGTAATAATTTGAGCATAGTTCTTAAATAATTGCATTTGTATTATTACTATATTCACTGGAATAGAACTATTTTAAATTTATTGATTAACAAAATTAAATATATCATTTGATTTGCATGCACCTATTTCTTGATTTAAAAATTCTTGAAGTAATTACAGAAAACTATAAATCCCAAACATGCATAAAGAACAAAAAGTTACTCAAAGAAGTAAAAAGAAGGCATACTTGGTTTCATCCATCACTTCTACTTCTGTAGGGGCTGTGATGGGTGCATTAGAACGTCCTGCAGTAGGGTCATCTGTATTTAACTCTCCATTTGTAGAACTTACAACCTGTCAAAGAAAAGAAAATTACACATACACAAAGTAATAGTAATTTACACTTGTATGTGTAATAGAAAATTACACATACACAAAGTAATAAAATTACACATACACAAAGTAATTAAAATTAAAGTATTTAAATTAGCCGTTAATATGAGGAATATAAAACAATTAGTATGTAGCTGCTCATAACTGAATACAGTAAGCTTTCTGTTAAAGACATGGTCATCCAATATTTTATTTTTATCTTACTTCCTTTTCACTTAGAAACTTCTGTATTGTCTCCCCTTCTCTCTAGCTTTTAAGGGTAACTCAAAAACTTCTGTCTCAATCAGCTCCCTCCATGTGTGCCCATCTCCTTTGGCAACCTGCTACATCACTGATTACTTCTCTTACAAATTTCAATACTGCTCTGTCCAAAGGTTTTTTATTTCAATCTGAAATTTCATTTCAAGTCACTGAATTTTCCAATTGTTCATTCAGAGGTTCATGACTCAAATTTAGGAGTTACTATGACAGTTCACATACATCTAATTCACTGCCCAATTATGTCCCTAGTCCATCAGTCGTCCTCATGACAATTATAGGACTTCAACCCTGTAATAAAAGCAAAACCTGCAACAGGTCTTCTGTTTTAACTAGTCCCCAACCTCCATTAATGTACTGTCCATACAACAGACAGGTCATCCCTTTTAAGATGTAAATTAATATATATAATTCCCTGGTTAAAACTCAAGTGTTGCTATTCTATTTCATTTATAATAAAGATCAACACTCTTTCACCCCAATTTACAAAGTCCCACAAAATCTGAATGGGGTTTCCTCTCTACACACTATTTTCCCCTTTACTCACCAGCTTCCATCCAATATGCCAAGCTCATTCCCACCTTAAGGCCTTGGCATTATCTATTCTTACTGCCTAGAATTCTGTCTACTGAAAGTCTGTCTTCTTATCTTTCAGATTCTCAGAGAACATTTCTTAAACAGACCATTTCTGTCATACAACCTAAAACTTACAGAGATGATTTATGATAGACTAATTTTAACTCTTTGTTGGAAGTTACTACCATCTATCCATGATGATGTTTTTCTGATTATTTCTTGATGCTCTATTATAGTAAGAGCCTTGAGTTGCCTGCCACTTGCAATATATCCTCCACTATATGTAGCACACAACACTCAATAAATACTAGCTGAAACAAATTAATGTATTCATGCATGAATGAAATCTTAAGACAATACAAAAACCCAAACTTCCAAATTAACTATATTCTCTTGGTCCTACAAAATGGCCTTACTGTCCTAATTCTTCCATCCCCTTAAATTTTATTCTTCAAAACAATAGTTATAACATACCACCTTTTTTTTCTTTACAACTAAATCACTGCTTTATTATACAGGGTAGAAACTCAGGAACAGTCAGATAGAAAAGAAGCCCAGGGCAAAGTTACTGAACTACCACATCTCTGAAGGCAGCATTCTCCCTGCTATCTTCTCATGTTCTCTCCAAATCTCCAAATGCTTGCCAACCTGCACACTCTCAAAATCCAATCCTTTGGAAGTTTTTGTGGGTTTCATTACACATCTTTAAAAAGTTTTCCATTCATCTTTTTAAAAAACATGGTCTTTCCGTTTTTATTATGGAAAATGTCGAGTGCAGACAAACAGAATAGCACAGTGACCTCCTCCCCTAGTAATGTTCAATCCTCTGCCATTCTGGCTTTATCAATAGCTCACAATCTATACTCTGCTCCTAGAGTTCTTTTGAAAATTATGAACAACTCCCAGAAAATATACTCAGTGGTCCTTGTTCAGTCCTCTATCTTTCTGTAATTTTCTCTAAGTCTTTCTTTTAAAGACTTATAAGTGGGTCTAGAATGAAAATCTATTTCTATACTTACCAGTTAGGTGACCCTAGGTGACCTTTTCTTTTGCAAAACATGAGTATTCTTAACTACAGAACAGGGAAAAGTAGTTATCTATTTAACAAGGCTAACAGGAGGAGGAAACAAAATCAATATATAAAGCACCACAACTGGCACATAGTGAGAGCTCAATAAATGGCAACCATCATCAGTACTCAGTCTCACCTACAACAATGGTGTCCATTACCAAGCTCCAAAGACAGGACTCTGTGAGACTGACCACTCATGCAGTTAGACAATGCTAGTACTTCAAACTCAGTATATCCAAAGGAAAGTAACTAGAAATCAATGAATATATCTGGTTAATTCAAGCATTATGCAAGTTCAGTTTCCTATATCCTACTGGAACAAGAGCTTAGATATGAATACTGAATCTGTGCTACAGGTAAAAACAAAACTGCCTTCATCATCTTGAGAAACAACCCAGACAGTATATTGCTCCATGTATGTGTGCCACTGTGCTTCAGGGCACATGCTTCCCTCCTTTGTTATTCTGTTGAATTGTCTTTTATTTTTCTTATTTCTCCCTCTTTCTGAAAAAAATTTAAAAATAAGTATTTATTCTAATTATTTAATATAATTGATTCTTTATTCTGATTTTTCTAAATGTCTGAGCCCCTATGTGAATTGGAATGGACCTAGAAAACAAGTTTCTCATACATTTGTACTCTCTACTACCTAAACTAGCAGGGTGCCTTGCACACAGCAGATAATCAAAACAGCTAATTGAACAAATTCCATTACTATTCCCTTAACAAAGTATTCAACAGGTTTCGAAACTTGTTGTCTGTTTTCTTACAGAGTTGGAGAGACCCCCTCATAGACAGCTTTACCAACACGTTATCCAGCAATACAATTCAAAATTTTAAATCCACATACTCAAAATTTTCAGCAACAAGAGCTATATAAGCATTGTAAGTACATAACCTGATTTACTTATTCAGTTAGTATAGTCATACAAACATTAATGAACTTTGTTTTTAGTAAAAAAGTTTCAAATCCCATTCTACCTGCTTGACCAGAAACAATCTATAAGTAACACCTTCCTTTATACAATTTTTTTAATATAAACTTCTTGGGCTTTCCAGGTTTCCTAAACTTCTGAGTAAAGGCTGAAATCCCAGGGTCATTACAGAATCAAATAGTAAAGAGTTCTCGAGTACTCTTGGCTACTTAGCAACAGTGACTAGACAGCATTTCATGGCGTTAAAACCAGTGGTCTTTTTGCAAACCAATTTTACAAAGACCTAATGTATGTATATGTCATTATATTCCCGGCAATCTAAATCAATTATCACACAAATGTATACGAACTATTTTTATAGTCATTCCATATTCTAAAGGATGGTTATTTAGGTGACATCACCAGAATTAAATATGAGTCAGAATATAAGGGTCTCTGTTCACCAGGTTAACTCCCATAATAAAGATATATTTTAAAATGATAGATGCTTTGAGGTTTGATTATTTCCAATTTCCAAAGTAATTCTTGTTTTTAATGATATTTTTATTGTTGTTTTTAAAGAAAGCTTCTAATATATTCTAAGGATCCTGGTGCAGTTCTTACTTTGTGGGGGAAAAAAGGCAACTAGACTGCAGTTTTACAATTACTACTAACAGAGTTTAAAAAAGAGGGTAGGGAAAACCTGCAGCTAAGTATGAGAGATAAATAGGGCTGACAAAATCAATGCCTATCTAATTAAATGCCAAAGAAGTCACCGCTATAGACTTTTGAGTAATCTCAAAGAGAACACATGGCATCTCCTCTGTAGTCAGTAATTTGAAGTCAACTAAAACGTATTTCCAAATAGAACAAATACATACAAATGAGTTATAATATTATCGCCCTAATCTCTGAGTGAGTTCTGATACGCGTGTTACCAAGAGTTCAAAGAGGTTATGTATAGTAATTATGCATATCTCTATCTTAATATTAGGAATATTAAAACATTATATATTTCATTTATGCACTGAGCTTTTCCTAAAAGTGATCAATTTGAAAGCACACTAGGAAATAATATATAGTTAAGTTTCAAGAGGTTCACTAGACCTGAGCTAGGGTTCACATAAACAATAAGAAATCTACTTTCTTAAATATTCAAAAAACTGCAGGCTGGAGTTAGCGCTGATATTCTTGATATTCAGTTCATAAGCCAAAGATATATTAACAGTAACATTCACTTCAACAATAAGTCAAAGGAGATTTCATTCTGATTTTCACTTACAGAAGTATTAAATACTCTGAATACTTAAGTCTTGCCAGATATCACTGTAAATATTACCGTAAAATATATCAAAATAAATTTGTAATGCTGATTACCCAGTGATAACTGGACAAAAATTTAGGAAAGGAGGTGAGTGTGAAATTATTTATGTGAAACAGGAATAAAACTATTCTCCTTCCAAAGCTCTTTTTCAGATTCCAATGGCCCAGAAAACTAAGAACATAGAGAACAATCTATGTTCTTATCTAACAATTAGTTTATTTTTTCCTAATTAGTTCCTCCACCTTCTCAAAGATTTGATAGAGAAACTTAAACCACTTATTTGAAGTATCTTAGAAAAGTCAGTATTATTAACTAGCATAATAGAGGACTAAAGTATAACATCTATCACTCCTGACTTCTTTTTGGAGGTGTGGGGTAACAGTGATTTACAGCACTGTACATGACATAGAGGTAGAATCTCACAACTCTGTAGATGTGTGTCACACCAAGCCCCCTAACACAAGGCAATGAGAATCCTCCCTCATAGGTCACTGGGTCCCTTCACACCAACTATTATATTACCTATGTTTTTTTTTACCATATCATGGCACATGTCTGATTATTTTTGTTATTATCACTTGTATTAATGTTAAAATTATTATGCTAGTTTCTCAGTAACATCCTTAATACTTGTCTTCTTTCCTCTGTGTGTGATTATGTTTCAGCATCATAGGATCAGATTTTCACTTGAAGTTCGGCTCAGTGGAGCTGTGCTACACAGCAAGGCATTGCTACAATGGAAAAGAAGTTAGCACTATCTGTTGCCAGTGATACATTTTAAGACCTAATTTTGGGCTTATAAATATAAAACTAATCCTGACTTGCCAGGCAGAAACAAGTCAAGGAAGGTATAACTGAATCCTGCTTTCTGTTCGGCCACCAAACCCAACTAAATTCTACCTAATTTAAATCCTTTTATTTTTCTCCATCATCACTACCCATCATTTGTCCTCACTGTTCTCAGCTACAGACTTCTGATAGCTATGCTGCTGTCTCAGACATAGTTCCCTAATTTTCAGCAAAAAACAATCTTTAGAAAACACTAATCAAGTGCATTCCCTATTTATCTAATTCTTTTTACCCAAAGACCTGAGGATAAAATCCAAATGTAGTAACAAGACTTGTTAGGACCTTTGTGATTTTGCCTCCTCCTACTGTTCAGTCACAGTTCTCAACATACAACTCCTACCAGCTTGGCTGGATGTACTCAGATCCTCACATATCCTGTGCACCACAACCTTAAGCATGTTTTCTCTCCTGGCACACTACTCTCTTGATAGCATCTACCTTCTTCAGCTGCTAACTCTTATTAATTCTTCACTTTGAAAATATATGAAAAGTAGAAATCTCTTTCAGGAGATTTTAACCCACTAAACCCAGGTTAGGTGTTTCTTCCCATTTATAGTCTCGTCCCATCTTGCATTTTCTCTATATTTTTTCTTTCTCTTTTAAAAATTCAACAACTTTAATTTTGGCATTCCTTTTGAGAAATGCAATCATATAGTGATGAATTGCCTTTTATTTTTGTCACAGATTGCCTTCAAATATTACTAAAATCTCTTATTCAACTTTAAAGTTTATTCCATTTTCATTCCGTAGCTTCTCAAGTACAAATAAAGTCAATAAATGGTACCCTCCTTTACTCGTTCAACAGAGGCCCATTGGGTGCCCATGGGGTATGAAGGAAGAACCTGAGAGCTGGCAGTCAAGACATAACATACAGGTCCATGTATAAATGTTTCCATTTATACATTGTTACAGGGGAAAAGTGTTATCTACGTTATTTCCACATTTAATTAAAAAAAACTAGTCCAATGCATAGCATCTGGCAGGTAGTTATACCTATTTGCCAAGCTACAGTAAATGGCCAAGAAACTGAGAAGTTGTTAGGCTATGTTTCTCAGCCATATTTATTACCAACAATGCTGAGGGGAATTCACTAGGGGCAAGTCTAAAATACATACAACCCAAGACAGAAAAGAAAATGTTTAGATACATGCGTATCATTCTTAGTCTTGTGGGAAAAGCTTATCGAATGTATCCTTTTGAGCAGTGTATTAACAAAATCTCACTAAAGGGAAAATAAAATTATGGCAGTTCCATTTGACAATACTTACTTCTAGCTCACCTCTACACTTCACTTCCCAAAGGCAGAAGAAAGTAAGTCAGGTTTCTGAACTAATAAATGCAATAGCTTATTATTTAAAACCTTCTATGCTGAGTATTTAAAAATTTAAGTTATCATATAAAACTGAGTATATTATCAGTAATATCTCCACATTACTGATGAAAAGTTTAGAACACAGAATTTGTACTCAAATATGACTTCAGACCTTATGCTTTTCACCACAGTAAAATAAGCTTGATAATCTGTATGTCTTATCTGTATTAAATAATTACGCTAAAATGATGAGGAATTTAGACCCTACCATGTACTTCCTATTAAAAACACATCTAAAATAACAATTATCTGGGAAACTTTACGTAGGTGTAAATTGTAAGAGGCTTCATCTTCTAGGTCAACTGGAAACAGCCTGGACTTCTTCATGGTATCAAATGAGAAGCTGCAATGAAAGAGTGTGATGACAGATGAGGAATGCATGCGATGGCCCTAGTGGGGCCCTTTTAAGTAGCTGCCAGTTCTGCTGGTAAATATCCTAAATCTGTTACACATTTAATTAGCAGATTAGTTATGTATTTAATATGGAAATGTCTTTCCTGAGAAACTATTTACTGGTATTTCCTTAGTACTTATTTAGATTCAATTTTTAATTGCCATATAAAGTCTTTACATCTCCGGTACAGCCAAGGCTTCAAATTTAGTCCAATAGATAGCTTAATGACCACTATGCAAAGAACCTCAAGGCAAATTATGAGTAAAAAGCTTTTTCATCTCTTCCTTTTATCAGGTAATGAGAATGATATGACACAATAATTTCCGTCATTCAAAGTCAAATATTGTATTCAATATTTACAAGAGTTGCATCAGCTTAGGCCTTAGGCATTTTTCTTTCCTCATAATTATTATTCTACAATTTCAATAGCTTAATTAAACAAGTATTATAACCTTTCATATTTTGAAAGTGGGTATAATAAAACCATAAACAATATGACTCTTACTTTGGGATGGGACAAGATTCAAGCATGATTAGGCTGTTGATACATTTTTCATGACTGTGACACTTGTTTTAATGTCCAACACGCTAGGTAAGTTAGTCAAGGAAAAGGATGTTTTATCTATGTGTTACAAGAATTCTAGTAAGTGAAACTGATCATGTACTGACTAGTAGGATGAAGTCATTATGTAGTCTCCATAGTCAACAGACGGAAAAGTTTTAGGATAACACACAAGCAAAGTTAAAATAATCTCTCTGAAAGCATGTAAAAAAAAAACAAAACAAAACAGAACATAAAGCACTGGAGTAATGAGCTTATAAGCAAACTCATTCACCCTTTGATAGTCCAAAGCAATCCCAAGAGCCACCTTTGGAAGTCCCAGAGAGTAAAGAGCAGCTAAGAAAATACACTGGTGGTAATGAAATAGAAATAGTAAAAAAGCTTTCTAGCAGTGCCTGCATTGCTGTATATTTCCCTCAGAGCTGAGTAAAATATTTGCTCCAAAAATATACAACTCTTAGATGTAAAGCATACATACACAATTCAGTATGTATTGTGCAAATTAAATATAATCTGTTCAGTTAAATTCCCCAATATGAATTAGGTTCATTAGTTTACAATGTAGACACTCTTGCTTTTGAGTCCCTCACCCTATTCAAGTAGTTATAAAACTTCTTGACTATGAATACTTCTGTAAGACAAAGCAAATTTCCATAAACTATAAAGTTCTATAAAATTATTTGGTTACATAATTTAAAATATCTCTAAAATATAATGATGAATACAAATATGACAACCTAAGATTTAGAACAAAATCCAGAGTACAGATTAAGTGGCTGAAACACACACACACATCGCACACATACCACACACATACACACACACACACACACAAATGCATATTTGGCAAAACATAATGGAAAATTGTTCAAGTGAAAATATGTGGAGGAAAAAATAAAAAAACAGTGTAAGATATAAATTGCTATAAGTTTAAAACTGAAGAGGATTGAAATACTACACATCACCTCAGTAACTTTAAACCAGCATTTATATTACCTTAAGCCAACACTATAAAACAAACAAAAGACTCAGTAACCTTGTCCTAGTTCTAATATACACATAAAAGGTTAAATGAGGGAGGCTTGGGAAGGCAAAAAAATACTAGCTATCTCTAATAACATAAAAAAGGGGGAAAGGAAACAAAAAATTAAGGGACAGCTCCAATCTTTGTAAATATCTATAAAATTAAGGGACTATGTTAGAAATACTTTTTTTGAAATTATTTTTTCTATATTTAATATTTTCTGCATGTATAAACAAAATATACCATTGTAAAAACTAAGATTGTACTTATTGGACCAATTACTCATAAGTACATTGTGAGTATTCAGGATGAAAACTTAGATATCTGCTTAGCTGACTTTAGTTTGAAGGAGGCAAAAACTCACTGAAAGGGAAAAAATATAAAAATGTTCTATTACTTAAAACATTAAAAAATTGAGCTTATTATTGGAAAATCAAGTTTAACATGTATTTCAGGTAATACATTTCTTTTTCTAACCTGTTGTAAGACTGCTTAATTACTGTTGTAAACACTTGCAAAAGTGAACAAAGGCAAAATCTTAATATAATATCCCTGGTGGTCTCACTAGACCATGTTAATTTTCTTTTTTTGGTTAAATACAAGGCATAGAATTATGGAGAATTCAGCAATAAGTTTTCCATTAAGATATGAATCATGCCATGAGTTCCAAAAAAGGGTTAGTTGTATAAATTTGGGAAATAATCACTCATGCAAAAATCAGAAAATACCTGTACCGAGCCACCATGTCTGTCTGCTGCAAGGTGAGCTCTCAAATGGTGGGGATTTGCCTGCTGGGAGTCCCAAGCTGCCCTGTGGTCTGCCGACTGCCATTTATTTAATGCATGTGGCATGCATGGAAGAAGAAAAACCCAAAATGTTAAACATCTTATCCTCATAATATAGAAAACAAACGTATAAAAGGAAATTTTTAAATACCCTTACTATTCTGAATACAGCTGCAGTTATCTTTGCATAGTGAAAGTGGAGAGATTTTAGTTAAACTGCTACAATTATGTAGTGTATGAACTTAAAAATGAAACTGAATCATAGAATTTAAAGTGAAAGGACTTTAGATATATCATAAGCTCGCCCTGTAAGGTTATACATGAGGTAACAGAGAACTAGGAAGGTGAAAACAAAGTGCCCAAGAAAGCACTACAAATAATTGATGAAACTAATTTCTAATTGATGAAATATATTTTTTCACAGTAGCAGTCTCCACTGGTTTTCTGATGAGCAACTACTTTTAACAAAGTTTAACAAAAAAAAGGATAGTCTTCAAAAAGCTGCACTTGGGATTTTAGAACTCTTTTTTGTTTAGTGGTGTTTTTGACTGTAAGGGTAACAGAAAAAAAACAGCAAAAGTTATCTGAAAAATGAGAAGTGCTATACAGACTACTACAAGTGTATGACAAACTAAACTTTGTGACAACCTATACCAAGAATCTCTGCTTCATTAAGCTCTTTTAACCTAGTTCAAATTGAAGAACTAATTTCCATGAAATAGGCTAATAATTTCTGGCATTTATAGGTACCTGGGAACATCTAAATGGTAATAGCCACAAATTAGTAAGAACCTCCAAGCAGAAATAGAAGAAGTTGCTTAATAAGAATCACTTTCCTAGGCTTCAGGAAATGTACACACAACTTAATAAAAAGAAAGGGGAAGAATACAATATTTAAATTTCTATTAGTATAGTTCTGCATTGTGCTTTCTCTTTTGAGATAGATAACACCCTCACTTTACTAATGAAAACACCCTTCTTTCAGTATTACCACAATGCTCCTTACCACAATTACATTTGTTCTAAAGCCTTCAGAGCTCCTTTCTTCTCACCATGAAGAAAATCTGACCATGAAGTGCCAAGCAGATTGAGCTATGGGGAACCCACATCTATCAGTGGCCAGAGACATACTTTGGGAAAAGGGATATTAAACTCAAATAGACATATGATAGATTTGCCAGTACTAAGTTTCCTAAATTAAATAGGACAACACAAAACTACATACACTGTCACATGAACTAATCAACAAAGTATTTACCAGAATTCTGTAACAGCTATTCATTAAATCTTAAAAATCATAGCCAAAATTTAGGAGATTGGTATCTCATACTAAAATAAAATAGATGAAATCAACTAAATAGGATAAAAGTATGACAATGATGCTAAAATTAAGACAAATATCTAAGTCAGCAGGCAATATCTGAGGGTCACTTATGTCTTTAAGAACTTAATAAAAGCTGATACCCTCTTCTCAGAATAAACATTCACATGCACTCAGAAAGTTCTGTAAGATTTCAGGATCCATTGAAATTCAGCCATTGACTTCAGGTTACAAATTACCTGGGGCATTACAAAAGTTTCAATCATTTAAAGACTTAACTTAATCTTTTGGGATTGTGAACTATGAGTTTCTTATACATCTTAAAGTATTAACTACTTTACAGATCTTCAAGAAATTTTTATCAAGATCAACAACTTTTCTTTTATAATGACAGTCTGCATTTCCAGATTTCAAATTCAACATAAAAACTATCCTAAAAGATTTCCTTTTAAAAAAAAAAAAAAAAAAACAAAAACTGTTTTAACTGCCTACACTTAGCAACCAGTATCAAAAAAATACAGTTCCAACCCTCAGTGATATTACAATGCAGCTAGCAGGACAAGTCTAAAATACATAGAAAGCTAAAAATTATACTTAAAGTATAATTTGATTCAACAACATAAGGAGAGGTTCACTTATTACAATACTTAACAACTCAAGTGAAGATTTTTAGGAAACATGAGTTAGCAAAATCTTCCAATTATGTTTGAGAAATTAATAGTTAACTTTGAGTGTAGACTTCCAATCCAATTCTTTCAACCACTTGTAATTTATTTTGAAGGAATTTATATGTAAGACTTCATTTTCCCAAATTTTAAGGTAAAATTCTAAAACTAATCTTTTCAAATTAAATGCACCTCAAAGCAAAATGTAGCTATGTAGCTCCTAAATGTAGCATTGTTTTGCTATGACTTTTAGTAAGTGCATTCTTTCCTTAAAATTCTTATCTCTGATTTAAGCCTTACTTGAACTGATGGAATAAAAATTATAAAAGTAAAAAAGGTAACATACTCTCATTCTCCAAAAAGGATTTTAACCAAAAACTTAAAGGTACTGCTTAACTCAAGGTGAAAACAAAACTTTTTTATGACAAACATGGCCTTTAATAAAGTTCATTTTTACAAAAAAAGTAAAAAATAAAAACACAGCTCAAAAATTCTGACAGCTTCCAATACTTTACCCAGGAACCATAGTATTCACTGCCCTGATAGCCAATGCCTTGTTCTGAACCTGCTCTGCACTACCTCCACCTACTGTCTGTTCTAAGCAAACTGAACTGCTATGCCTCAAACAAATCTTACATTTCTAAACACATTCCATATTTTATACTCTTCACTCTCTCCTCAAAGTCCTTAGTCCTTCCTTCATCTCCCTTTAAAAAATTTCATCCATTCTTCTGCACATCTCAGTCACTTTTCCATAAAATCTATATATTATCTCCACATATTCCAAGATTTTCCAATCCACTTTAATATGTTGCGTGTGACAGCTTAATGAACTTTTTAAGGTAGTGCTTGGGAGTTCACTCTAATAAATCATGGCAATAGTAACATTAGCCCTGAGACTTGAGGCTAACAGAAACCTTATTATAGGCTTAGATTTTAATATGCATTATTTCTATTTTATGCATGAGAGAGATGCTTCAAGAGATTTTTCTAGGGTCAAGTCACATCCAAGTATGTCTGATTCCAGAAACTAAGTGGGCTTTTGGTCACTCAGTACAAAAACAGGTTATACAGTTTTCCTAAATGCTGCATTTCTGCAATATGTAGAAGAGCTAGCTTTCAACTAGCAGAAATTTGGTAAATAATTTATTACAGTTGGAAAGATCAACTATCATAACAACTCCAAAAGGGTACACAAATACTTCCATTCTAGCAATAGCAAATATTGCTCAAAGTTTATACTAATTATATTACTAATTAGGAATTTATCCTTAAACATTTTTAATATTATCATAAGCTAATAGTGAATTACGGAAACAGTTTATTAAAACGTTTTTAATCCTTACTATATATGTGTTTCTATAATGTTTTTAATCTATTGAAGAAAAAATATGTATTTTAATCCTTCAATATGTACATACATGTGTATGCTGACACACACTCACGTATGCAAACACACAGCTGTAATCTTTGCAAGGTAAAACACCAAATATATTTATAGACTGTCATTAGGTAATAGAAAAGCAAATTTAGATATTCCAAATCTTAGATGGCAGCAAACCTGGTTTTTGGATTGTTGCATCTTATCTCTGTGCTGATGTGCTTCTCTATTTGATGACAAAGCAGGGTCTTGCTGCACTGCACCCACTGGAGTCGGCTACAACAAAATAGCAATTAGCATTAATATGTAGTACATCAAAAATCTTACTTAAAATCATTTTAGTCAGCTGCTTGGAAGAGTCAATGCAATAAAGAAAAGTAAATGAGATCTTAAGAAAAGATAGACTCAAAATATGTTACTAACAGCAACAAAATTAAAACAGAAAACAACTACCTTCTATAGCATTTTCAAAATAAAATGTATAGATTTTACCAAAGATTTATTTTTATAGCAACAAAAGACCTACTTCTCATTACTTTCATGTTGCTATTTCAAATGAAAGATACCCGAAAGTGTATTTGTTTATGTCTGTCTTTAACAAAGCTATTTTGTAAATAATTCTAAGAAAATTAGTAGTGATGAGCACCAACCCACAATTATAAAGACCTTTGTAAGTCATAACTTCAGTGGTTTTAAAAAGCTAAACATGCTCCAACCAATAAATGCCAATTCTAAAAGATAACCTAAAACTACTAGATTAAAACATTTAAAATCAAGTTTTGAAAGATGGTTGAACTAAATATAAAACCAAGTAGCTGCTCTTTTCATTATTAAAAGTTTATACAAAAAGATGTATCTAATACTTAGTAAATCTGGAAAGAAAAGTTCAAATACTCAACATTCTAAGCAGAGTCTAAATGTAAGTTCTTTTCTTTTACAGTATTACTATTGTTCTCTTACCTGATATGCTTATAAGATGTAATAAAGTGAAGACCTGAAAATTTTTTTTCTTTCAACACAAAAGTGCTAAAAATTAAAGAATCTATGCTGTAAGAAGCAGCACCACAATTAATTTTTTACTAAATAACCAAGTACTCACCAACTGTTTACCAATCCAGTCATATTCATAATCAAACATATATCCTTTTCGATCAAACAAGTCAGTAAAAAGCTTTCTTAGGTAGTCATAATCTGGTTTTTCAAAAAAATCCAGCCTTCTTACATAACGAAGATAGGTTGCCATTTCTTCTAGATAGGAAATGAAAAGTGTTTGATTATATTTTTCTATATATGCAATAACAGATTAAAATGTCTGAAAATCACATAGCATTATAAGAACAAAATAACATTTTATTGTAATTTTGAAATTTTATAAATTTTAGGACTAGTTTTTTTAATTAAAATTAAATTTTATAAATTTAACTACAAAGAAATAAGAGTTCCAGAAAGAAGGGGAAATGGGAATAAACACAAAGAGAAATGAGTTTTAATTTAACAAATATGAAATAAAAGTTTTCTGCTCTATTTCATTAGAGAAGTTGAAATTTTCATTTTTCTATAGAAACCTCGGGTAATATGAGAGGTAGAATTAGCAGTTAAATAATACACAATCATTGAATCAGCAAGCTCAACATTTAACTTATAAGTTTTAAAAGTTAATTTAAATACTGGTGGGAATTGATTTACATGACTGCATCTGCACTAGTTTGCTGGACTTCCTTTTAGAATCAGTGTCCAACACTAACATACCGATATATAATTCACATTTTTAATCTTTGATCTGACCATTATTTTAAACAATAGACCTAACAAAATAAAGCTAAAACAGATTTGTGATAGAACACAAGAGCAAAGCTTAATTCTTTTCTTAATTTATAATTAACAATTATTTGGTTGTACATAAATTTCTGCTATCCACTACAATTTCCAACAGCATAAGAAACATATATATTGTTAAAGGTCCTATTTCCCAGAAAGAAAAGTTCTTAAAAATCAACTAGCAAAATGGTGAGCAATTAGAAAAACAATTTTTCACTATCAGGGTAGGGAAAAGCACTGTAGTAAAAGATGGTAAGTTACAGCTGAGCTGCTTTTCTAAATCAATTTACCCGTGACAACCAGTAAGAACAGGATCACACACATTGCCTGCTGGGCAATGAAACTGATACCTAGTGACTTTCCTTATATGACTCACTCACTTCTTGCAAATCACCTGGTTAATTTACTCTGGCACCCCAATTTTCCCTGCAGAAGTATCGACAAACTTCTAATAACATGGGGAAAGCCAGTTCCCCTGGCTTTGAGAGTCAGGCCATCAAGGGGCATCCCCTTGACTAGCAGACACAAAAACTGGGACACCAGGTATAAAATCTAGGGCATTAGACTCATTTAAGAGTGTCTTTCCTAATGAGAAACGCTGGTGGTCTGAAGGCAGTAGAAAAAGAACAAGAAGATAGCATCCTCCGGAGGTCACTGGAAAGGTTCACAGTTAGTTTTTACTGTAAAGAGTGCAGATACTGATGATAGGGTAATTGGTCTCTTTCACAGAAAGACTGAGGTCCTGAGCCTATTGCCTGGAGTTATGACACGAAGGTGGAAGCTGTTTAAGAACACTTTCTCTTTTGGTTCAGTCCTGTGGGGTAAATCCCACCAGCCACCAGAGCCGGACCACACAGAAGATAACATCAGTCAAAAACCTGGAGTACCAGACAAGGTTCTAAGCTTCTTTCTGGAAGATGCTGGCAAGCAGAGGAAAAGTGCAAAGACTGCATTCATCAGCTTCTGATCCCAGAGAGAGGCTTCCTGAAATGTGCCAAACCAAAAGACTGACCCGGAGGCCAAAGCTTCTGGAGAAACAGTTTCTCTTTCTCAGAAAACTGGTAGTGTTTCAGTCTGCTATCTATGCAGTAACCTGCCAATGGTAGGTTGTTTGTTAGTCCTGTAGGATCTGAAAATGCAAGTCCCTGTAACCTCCAGAACCAGATGATCAAGGGACTTTTCCTATGTATATGCTACTAGTTTTATTATAATAATGAGGCAAGAGAGTTTGTGAACACAGGAGTGAGATGCAAACTCAGTCCTTCAGATTCAAGTTTGGTTCTCTTTTCACTTAATGTTACTGTACACAACACAGCAAGTGTTTTAACAATTAGCAGCAAATTCCTGTTCTTTATTAGATTTAGAATCTTAATTTTTATAGGTTTAATTTTAGCTGCCAAAATATTAACATGAGAGCAAAACTATTTTCATAAATTTTCCAAATACAAAATTAGTTAAAAGTAGTCAAGTTAGTAAGATTTTAATGTATTTTAAAAATGAGACTAAATCTGGCATCATATTATCTCCTTTGAGTGTGAAACTGAGATTCAAATAGTTTATACTTTACATGAAAACTTGATCGTATTTCTTAACAAATATTTTAAGTTATTAAGTCTGCCATATAAGAAAATGCTACTTTGGCTGGTACCAATCAACACTACACTAAATGATGAAATTTAGTTCTTTTCACATCATCTTACAACGCAAATGTACAAATTGGATTGATGTCTATGCATTAAAGGCTGACATCTTTAAAACAGTATTTTGAGATCATTCCCTTACAAACATAAAAAAGGTATATATTTATAAATAGGAGCAATGAATGCTAAAAGTTCTGGTTTTCTGTGTACAAGCCCCTGTGTCAAGGTAGCATTATTCATTACCTGGAAAATTTTCACATAGCACTTCTATTGGTGTGGCTCGTTTTGTGTCTCCAATTTTCTGATACCTCTCTTTTAATGTGTCAGCCTAAAAGAGAAAGAAAATAATCTTGAGAGGGGATAATTTTAGAATTAAATACTAGGAAGAGAGGTGTTTAATAGAATAACAGTTTACAAAATTTGACAAAGAAAAGCAAAAACAATTACCTTTAAACCTTGCCAAGGAAGACTGCCTCTCAGAAAATACATGAACATATGACCTAAAGCTTCTAAGTCATCTCTTCTACTTTGTTCTGAAATACAAGAAAAAAGAAATTTCACTTTCCTCTTCCTGTTAAAGATGTACGAATGGAGAATTGACTCTTTCATTAAGTATGCAATAATTCCTAATAGTCAGTACAGCTAATTGCCTATAAGTGACAAAATCATGTCTAGTTAAATAATAACGCTTATACATTGATATTATCATGCAGCTTTAAAATATAACATTGTTCTTTAAATATACTACTGGATTTATTCCCCTCCTGAGATACATATAAGTACATAGGAGTAGAAAGGGATAAAGGATTTCATGTTGAAATAGTCTTATTGCATGGATGATGATTCTTCTCTCCCTTTGGGAAAGTAAAAGGTAAAGAACACCGTCCAATAGTCTAACGGACTACATTTAAAACAAAAATAGCCAGTCACCAAGTTCTCTATGTGTTTTGAAGATTCAGAATGTAATATATTAAAGTGACAGTTTAAACTATCTAATTTCATTTAATCCTGTATCTCCTACACACATGAACACAAAACTCCAACCCCACATCTTCTGAATATTCGATACAATTATACTTTGTGTAACACACTTGTATTTGACAAATAACTCCCCCTCCCCACAATCACCATTTGTTACTAGAATAAACTATCACTTTCAAGTTACTATTCCAGTAACAAAAAGTTGCACAGCATATGAGTAAGTGGTGCACAGGACAGGGAAGGTACTTACAAATATGAATTTATTGATATTTTGCAAGGAAAGTTAAATACTTATTTTTTTAGTGCTTTCAAATAATACAAAAATGCTGACTCTTCAAGAAGGGAAAACAGTACTTTAAAAAAGAGGATGTTCATGTACAAGACATTTTATTTAAATAATGACAATAGCTCAACAGTGCCAAATACTGATGAGAAAGCAAACTTTCTAAAGTATGATCGAAAATAGAGAGGAAGGGCCAGAGGTGATTTTAATTTTCAATATTTAATCTCATAGCTTTCCACAACTGCTTTCTGTTAATACTTGTTACAGTTTAAATATATATTTTGCTCAACAAGCGTTGACACTGATGTGGAGAAAAAGAACACTCTTATTCTGCTGATGGGAGTGCAAACTGGTCCAGCCACCATGGAAGGCTGTGTGAGGACCCTCAAACAACTGAAAGTGGAACTACCATTTGACCCAGCAATTCCACTACTAGGAATCTACCCAAAGAACACAAATCACTAATTAAAAAGGACACCTGTATGCGCATGTTTACTGCAGCACTGTTTACAATTGCCAAGATATGGAAACAACCCTAATAACCCAAAACAGATGAATGGCTGAAAAAAGATGTGGTATATATACACGATGGAATATTACGCATCAATCAAAGAAGACAAACATCATTTGCAGCAACATGGGTGGAGCTGGAAGGAATCTTGTTAACAGAAATAAGGCAGAAAGAAAAAGAGAAATATGGGATCGTCTCACTTATATGAGGGATACAGGAAAAAAACAAACAGATAAGAAATATTTAAAACTGCCAACAGAAGTGAATCTTAAAGCGCGGGGGAAGGGGAGAGGTGAAGGGCACAAAAGACTAAGATGGCTAACAAGTGATAAGGATACGGGAGAACCTTGGGGTAGACAATGATGTAATATATATGTATAAATATATATATATATATATATATTCAATCAATAAAAATAAACTAAAAAAATTCTTAAAAATTTATTTAACCTATCTATCCACCTACCAGACAGCAAGTCACAAAAGACTGGTTCCCCATCCTCAGAATATCATGTAATGCAGTCATAGAACAGATACCCAACATATACTATATACATATATAAATTAGCAGTTGTAAATATTTAGTAACAGATATGTCCCTTTTAAACAAGCTGAGGAATATATCTATAATAGGCATCAAAGCACTAGTAATAGTGGTGTGAAGAGGTCATTTGAATTTTTCACTTCACATATTCAGCAAGTGTGACATAATGGAGTTTTTTTTTTTTCTTTTTTCTTGTATTCTATAACAATGTATGCATACATTGTTAAAAATAAGCTGTAAAAATAGACAAAGTTCTTTTTAAAGACATTAATGAAAGTAGAGATGTAATAACAAAAGTATCAATAATGCCTTTTTCACCTTTATTAAAATTATATTTCACTTTATTACATCCTAGGAGTTTTAAGAATGAAAAGCCATGCAAAGGAGAAAAAACAAAACAAAACACTATTTCTGAAGTTCTGCTGAGAACCAGAAGCAACTTTAAAATTATGCAAAACTTCAGATGGATGAGTAGGCCTGGCATTAAAGAGTGATAGCTACCCCCTTAACTTTTGTACCACACTCAAAAATCAACTGAACATCTATGTATTGATTTTCTTCAGGACCCTATATTCTTAAGCTTTTATCTTTGTCTAAGACAACACAACCTAAAATAAATAAAAGTGAGTGAGTGGGACAACCAATAACAAAAAAAATACTATCCCAAAGTACAAATAAAAGTCCAGGTGGAGTTGCCTGTGAGTTCTATTAGATGATAATGAAATAACAATAATTTCATAAATACACAGGAAGTAAGAGAACCCTCCCCAACTGATTTCATTACTCCATTACAAAAATCTGGCAAGGGCATTGAAATCTTAAATGCACATTTCTCAATGAAAGAAGCCAAAATAAAAAAGTTATATATTATATGATTCCAACGATAAAACACCTGGAAAAGACAAAACCATTTAAGGAGACAGTAAAAAGATGAATAGCTGCCAGGGATTATGATAGAGGAGGATCATCAGATAATGCACAGAGGATGCTTAGGTAGGTAAAACTACTCTATGATACTATAATAGAGGATACATGTCATTGTCTAGGTGATAATGATGTGCCACTGTCGATTCATCAGTTCAAACAAATGTGTTCCTCTGGTAAGGTGCACTGATAATGAGATAGAGTAGGCATGTGTAGAGATGAAGGGTATAAAGGAAATTTCTTTCTCATGTCTACATTTCCTGTGACTTAAAACTGTTCTAAAATATAACATCTATTTTTAAAAAATACACTGCTATCTAAACTGTATTACATCTGAATTTACTCAGGTAAACATTCTAAAATTTTCCAACTGTGAGGATCTGAAACATCAAGAAAATATCAGTTATGTTCACCATACCTTAAGAAGATAAAGAACCATGCAATACATTTTAAACTGTCAAAATAGAATTATAAAATGTAAATATATGCTTTTAAACTGCTAAAAAAGCTGGTTGGGAAACTTAAAGAGCACACTTCTACAACATCATCAATTAACCTAGAAATGATATGAATCGTATCACAGTATGATAACACTGAAAGTAGGCATGTTTGTAACACCGTAATTTTGTGATTCCTTTCCTCTTATTCAGAAAACATATTACTAAAGGCTTAAAATATCACATCCTACAGAACACAAATCTTTTTGTTAACACAAGTCAACTGACAATTTATTCCTTAAATCCTAGTTTGTTTATTCTGGAATAGTCAATAATAATTTTAAAATAAAAGACAAGTTTATTTCCAGAGCATGTGCCAAGGAGAAATACAGTATTAATTAATTTCAAAGGACTTCAATAATCTATAAAAGGTGTTTCTAAGGAAGCATACAAAATTAGGTTCAAAATAGTTTACAAACTCTTAAAAAATTAAAAAAGACACCTGACAGACACAATTAAAAATAATTCAAATGACAATGCAAACGAAATTTTCCATTAAAGAGGAACAAGAAAATCCACATCAGTCACACACAATTTTAAGATTTCAATATGCATAGTGATGTAAGCAGGAATGAGAAAGGTGGACATGTGATCACTAAATCTACTTTCGGAACAGAAAACACCTAGTTGTCAGATCAATAAATGCACACCACAGGAATAAAGATGCGAAACTGTACAATGTGATTTTATGCTACTTTATATTATCCTGCCATATTATTTATATTAGGAATATCTTTTTCCTTCTAAAATGTAATATAGTGAGTTACCACAAAGGAAAAAATACTTATGAATCTGTGCAGTATTCCTCTTACCAAATGAGGTTTGAGGGAGGAAGACAGGGAAGAAGGAAAAGAGAGCAAAGAGACTTCGAAAGAGTTCACCAAGGTCCAGGCAAAGCAGTGGGGAAAGTAGGTATTAACTCTCCTTCATTCTATGCAATACTTGCTGAAGAAATCATTTGTTTTCTCCCCAAAAGAGTGAAGTGATTACTGCAATAATTAAATATTCTTTCCCAAGATTTGAGATTTTTCCTAAAAGTTCTGAAGATTTTTCCTAAAAAGGATAAACACAGAAGACTGACTGCCATTTCTATAAATAGGAAGTTGTTAGGTTTATCATTGTTCAAAGATAGGTCATAAGGAAATTGTGACTTAATTTCTCATAATAAAATGATGATGAGTTTTTGTTAGTTATTATAAAATAGTCTGCTAACTACCATGAAATGAAAATCTGTCATAAGCACTATTGTGTAAATACAGGTATGGCCTGGTTTTAATGAAAGATACAATCCTGAAAAATATATTTCTACTCAATTATATTTTAGATGAAGAAAGTTGTATTACCTGAATATAATTTGTGCTTTATAATTTTGGGTGTTTGTAACTTACCTCTCTTTTAAAAAAGGAAAATATAAATTTTTTTCAGGCACTTAAGACAAATGAAAAGAAAAAATACACAAGCCTATACCAGGATGCTGTCAGAAAAGATGTCAAGCCCTGCTTAAGTCTAGGTGAGAGAGAGCACACAATAAACAGCAGAACTTAGAAAAGAACAAGAAAAGCTTAAGACCAGGAGATAAAGGTTAGATTAGAAGACTTACTTGTAAAGTTCTGTACAAATCTGTGATTGTATAAGAAACTTTTGAGCAGTGATGATGAATAACTGTTTGACAAGTCTACATTATTCCCCTACTCTCCATTTAGAGTCAATGTTAAAAACAAGATTATTAAATACGATTTCCTGTGATATGAAAACTACCTATGGTTTAAGAATACACTACTGCAAATATAACCCAGAATTTTTGTTTCAAAAAGCAATTCAATGGTAGAGAATATGCAACAACAAAAAGAATCACAAGCTTTATCTCATAGCACAAAAAAAAATTAATTCTAGAAAATAGAAAACAAAAAATATCTAATACATAGAAATAAAGATATAATACACAAAGTAGTAATCAAGAAAGAAAAATCAGATAAATTCGATTACATAAATATTTACAACTTTTGCTTATCAACTGACACCATTAAGAAAACGAGGCAAAAACAGCAGGGAAAATACTCAAAGCATATATATAACATTATCTGAATATTCATCTCCAGAATATTTGGAATCCCTAAAAATCCAGAAATGCACACCACACAAAAGATAAATCAATATTAAACAGTAGCTACCAAATGAACAACTTCAAACTTACATATTCACCCAAAAGAACTGAAAATATAAATCCACTAAAGTAATTTGCGAGGATGACATAGCAGTTTTTAATCAAAGTATTGCACTGTTCATAAAAATATTCAATATTACCATAGATAGACAGTATGTGGTACATTCATGTAACATAACTACTCAGCTTTAAAAAATAAACTACTGATACTTCTATAACATAAATTTCATCAGGTCCCTTTGAAAAAGGTAATGAGTGACCAAAAAAACGAGAAGGAAATTTAAGGGGTTATGGGCTCAAATGTGAAGTACTTTATTCAAAGAAAATTTTATTTCAATTTAAGAAAAGGAATTTTTCCCAAAAAATAACAATTATAAATATTGTAATCCTAGTGAGCTCTTGCTTTTACAAATATAAGTAGTTCTGAAACTACATTCTGTATACCCTAACCTTCCAATAATAAGAAAATATATTAGAGCAGTAGCCATTTTTCTTACTATTGACAAAGAAGGATATACAGAAAAGAGAAGGGAATTACAAATATGGAAGGAGGATACTATTTTGTGTCATTACAGTGAAATTGGAATATCAGAAAAAGATCATGTTTTTTAATAGATACGTATATATGTGTATGAATATATGAGTATGTACTCTATATATGCATACAGAGATAGATATGTATTTATGCAAAAGAGTATGTATGTATGTATGACACAAACATATTTACTAGTTCTGCTATGAAAGGTCCTAGAAGCTAAAAGATGCCAAAAGGGCAGTCAACTTGAAGGACAAATCTGAGATAATTTTCATATAAAGTAATGATAATAATGTATTACAATGCAATACAATGCAATAAAAAAATCTATGAGTTCATACTGATGCAAGTCAATAGAAGAAGGAAAAGTTTTGGCTTATATCAGAATATCAACTATTAAATACATACAGGATGAGGAAAAATCATCAACGGACACAAATCTAATGGGCAAAAATGTGATAAATAGCATATTTAACCTCAAAGATCTACTCAAAATATTTTTTTTAAATACAAAAGGAAACTAAAAAGGTGGAGAAATTTAGCAGACCCTCCCTTAAAAAAGTGATCAGTTCCCTAGAACCCTGTGACAGATATGGCCCCTGACACAATGCAATGAAAATATGCAAAAAATGCATACCCAAAAATAATCATTAAAAGATATCATACAAACCCAAATTGAGGACATTCTAAGAAATAGACTGTAGTCAAAAAAAAAAAAAAAGTTCAGGAACAGTTAAAAAAAAAAAAGGCAAGAACAGTTCAAGAAGAGACTAATATAAATGTGTGATTCTGGCAAAAGTATATAAAGGTTTCAAGAAATCCTGGGAAGCAATTAATATTTTACCCTTCTTATAAATAACGAGCCCCTTAAAAAGGTTAAATAATTTACCCAAAGTCAAACAATTAATATATATGAAACTATTTTGAAGCATTAAACTGACTAGCCACGTATGCTTTTATCTCCCTGGCTAGCTATATCAGGAAAATACAAGTATTCTCAATCAATAATCTTCAAGCACAATAAATTCAGGTAAACTTAGGTATTCTCTCACACTCTTTTGGGGGAAGGGAGGACAATGGGAATTTTGCAGGAAATTTTATTCAATTATACTAAAACTTTTCTCAATTTTGGAACTAAGGAGTTATATAAACATAGTAATCATTTACATAATTATTTTTTTATTTCTTTTTAACTGTTTTTAATAAGGTAACACTAATTATAACACTGTGTACTAGAAATAGAGGATCCCACCTTTCTGATATGTTCTCATACACACCCACCACCAATAGACTCATATAAATCAAATCATTACCCTCATCCTATCAAAGCTAACATATCAAGAAATACACATATGGTGAAAGTAAGGAAGTTGTTAACTCATTTAGAGAGAACAAGTTTCTTTCAGTTTTATTAAAGATAAATAATAGTAAATTCAAGTCTGGCATGCAAATGGAAATTATAAAAGTTAACGTAACCTGATAAAATAAAAACTTGCATAGCTAGCACAGTTGCTGAATTCAAATTTCCGTACTTATAGAAAGTACACATACCTTTTCCTAAATGTGTGTTTATGCTCATGTATCTTGCTGTTCCTGTAAGGCTCTTGTGTTCTCTGTATGGTATGTGTTTCTTTGTCTCTGGATCAATGTATTCCTTTGCCAAACCAAAATCTATAATATGAATAACTTGCTGGGTTTTGTTTCCTGGTCTTCCTATTAAAAAGTTCTCAGGTTTTACATCTCTGTATATCAAATTCTTTGAATGGACATATTCCATACGGGAGATCTTGATTCAAAAAAAAAAAAGAGATGATAAGTTCAGTGTTAGGCTTTGACCAGCATAAAAAAGCATGATAGAGATAACAGAATTTTTACAATGAAAGTAACACGAAAAAAAAATTGGAATTGTTTCAATTCTTTAAAAGTAATATGAAAAATGCCGTATCACTAATGTTTATCCAAATATGACTTAAAAATCTTCATTCTTATTATTATGGTCTCTTAGATTTGAGAAGTATTTGAATTTCATGAATTTCTTTCATTTAATCAGTAACTGATTCATTCAACACTTTCAGATGATTGTACCTCAAAATTAACAATCTTTAGTGATTTAAAATCTTCAACTCAAGTATAAACATACTTATTGATAAAGCTGCAATTTTATGCATATCAGTTCAATAATCAAGCATTGCTAACATTTTTAAAGAAAAGTTTAAAACGATGAAAAAGAAACAGCATCATCCCATATTTCTTGCCTAGCTTTTTGTATTTTCTCTCTAAACTTTTCCTTATATACTAAAAATTTTAAAGCACTTGAAACTAAACATTTAAATCCAACTCTAAAAATAAAATAGTACACTTTCATTGACTGCTTTACACAACCTCAAATAATGTTCACTGTACAACTCATACACCACAAAATACAACACCACAAAATAATAAAACTGCTTCATTCAGTAATAATCATGGTTGACAACTGATGTAACATAGTCCATCAGATCAGTTTAGTTTGTTAAGAAATTTTGGATCGTATATAATTTATAATCTACAATAACAATATAACACTGCATGATATATATACTTTTAATTAGTGATAGAAGCATTTTGCAGGTCATAAAACATGCTCATAATATACATTTTTTTAAAAAATACACACTTCCAATGCTGTAAATTATTTTATGGTCATTTATAAGTTAACCAACTAACCCTGCTATTTCTACACATTTGGGTTTTTTCTCATAAACATCCTTGTACAAAAAGTTTTAAGTATATCTGAATATTTTTGTTTGATAAATTTGCAAAGTTAATGAGCCAATGCATGCAAGTAATGTTAAGACTTCTGCCACACATTCCTATTGCTATTTATTTCAATACTGACCTAAAATCATCCTCTAAGTGGTTTCCTCTTAGTTCCCTGAAATTTAAATAATTTATAACACTCTCTCATTCATTAGTTTATCTCTTCTTTTTCTAAGCCATTAAAATTTATTACTAAGAATTATGTTTCTGAGGGTTTTCTAAGTATTCCTCTTCTACATGATAAGGGTGTGAAAACAACTTATTCTCAAACTAATTCTGATCTTAGTGTTAGAAAGATGTTGACTCTGTAATATAAATAAGACACACTTGATTAAGTTTTTAATTATATGAATTTCAAAAGACAACAACATGCAAAGCAGAAAAATTTTTATTAGGCTGAATGCTCCCTAAGATTTTGTAAAACAAAACATGAAATTTTTCAAACAATGTTCAAGCACCCAGGTTTTACTTACCAATTGGATAGCTATCATTAGCACTGTTTTCAGGGAAAATGTTCTATCACACAAATCAAACAAGTCTTCCAAACTAGGTCCAAGCAGTTCCAGCACCATAGCGTTGTATTTACCACAAGGGCCAAAATAGTAAACTTGAGGTATACCATCTGAGGGGGGGCGGGGGGGGGGAGAGACACAAAGAGAATCTTAACAATTTGACCAGTAAAATCAGTATTTTCATCTGAGAAAAATCTACACCTTCTAAAACTTTTATAGAGTTAAGAACGTTTCCTCTTTTTCCATATATACAATGAACCTTTCCTGATCCAACCACCCCCCTCCCTCACCTTCCTGCTGAAGTCCAGAGGACAGCCTGGTTCCCCTCTACTGCCAACTGCATTACTGAACTACATTCTAAACACTGCTTCATGGGTGGGCTCTACCACATCATCACTAACAGGAATTAGGCATGTTGACCTCACATTTCCATGGCCTAGAAATATGCCTGGTGTACAGGAAAGAATATGCTTTAATTAAACAAAGGAGCAACTGCTCTCTTTGATAAACCTGTGGTATACATAATGCTAAAATCACTCTACAATCTTCTCATACAAAGGGAAACCCCTATGTGTGGAGAGAAACACAAGACAGAGAATATATGCTCAGGTCTACAATCAAGGAACTGAATTCTGGAGACAACGAGTAAACCTGGAAGTGGAGAAGAGAACTCTGAGGCTCAGATAAAATTATACATAAGGCTGACATCTTGATTTCATCCTCAACAAAGGACATAGAAAAGTCATGCCTGGATTTCTGAAATTGGGAGACATAAATTCTCGTTTTTAAGCCACCAAGTACTTAAAAATTCATTTTCATTCAATAACAAACAATATAAACTTCAAATATAAAGTCTAAATGCACATAAATTATCACTGCAATGTGTGTTTTTAGAACAGAGGCTTAATAAACACACATATAATAGGTGAACAAATTACCATAATACACATTTACCAATTTATTTACCCATGAGAAAATGATTTTTTTTTTCTGTTTGCAAAGTCTTAGTTTTATTTCCAAATGGTTTACTTGGCGGTTTTCTGTTTTTTTTTTTTTTTTTTTTTTTTTTAGTAAGTTTAAAAGAGAAAAAAACTTTCTAAAATATAATAGTCTTTATATTCCTATTAAAAGAGTTTGAAGAACATAATTTCATTTTTGTTGTTCATTCTACCATTTCAAATATTATTACATGGGCAGAACAGAACCAGGACAACTAAGTTCTCAGTCTGACCTGATACTAACCAATGAACCTCTCAAGTAGACTTAGGGTTGCTAATCTATAGAATCAGAACTTTGGGTAAGACCAGGTCTTCTCAAATGTGAATATGACCGAGACAGCAGAATATATGGAGTGAGGGAGGGAACATAAATATGTCAGGGGCAGGAAAAAGGAAGTAAGTTCAAATTGCATACATGGTTCCCTTCTCAGAGTTTCATGTACCAAGGGTGTTATATCAGCATGCCCCTTCCAACACACAAACATATATATCCCCACCTAACCACTGAAAAATGCTAACTTAGGGTGAACCACTCTTACCAGAAATGTGTCATTCTAATCCCCACATGTGCAAAAGCAGAGGGAAAAGGACTAGAAACAGTAGATGAGAGTCTCACTGAAGTTTACCTCAACACTGAAATACTGCTTCTACTCTGTGGTAGATAACAAAAGCCTGTAGCAACAACTCTTAACTACTATACTTTTAGACTTATCACTACAACTTTCTTCCCCTCCAATCACTGTTAATTTTTATTCTTTCATTTTACTAATCTCTAACAACTCATTTTTACTCTTTAAAGTTTGTTGCTTCTAATCTGTAGGCTGCAAGGAAATCAGATCATCAAATTTGTTAGAACTATATAAAAAGAACGTAAAACAGGTCATGAGATTCTCAGACAGGACTATCACAGGGCTTTTTTCTCTTTTTTCTTCAAATAATTATTTGCAACTAATTGAAGCTGTTATGAAATGATGGATGAATAAGGTAGAAATATATTTTGTTTTACTAGACAATAAATATTTTCAAAGATTTCCAAAAACGAAAACCATTTAAAGAATGTGACTGTCTTAATTAACCTGATAAATGATTAAGAGTGAATAAGACACTACGATGGATGACCTAACGCAGGAATGCAAGTTAGGTTAACATTAAACAAACCGACTTAAATCCACCACATAACAAAATGTAAAACAAACAAAAAAACACCTTATGATCACTTTGACTGATACTAAAAATACATTTTGACATAATTGTCAGCAAATGTGGAACAGAAGGTAACTTCCTCAGTCTGGTATAAAAGCATGGAAGAAAATCTCATAATTTAAGAAAATCTCATCGTTCGTATCATATACTTAATAATGGAAAACTTCATGTCTTCCATGTGTTACTGAGAATAATACAAGGATGTCCACTTTTACCTTTTCCATTCAGCAGTGGAACCAAGGGGGAAAGAAGTATTCTCAAAAGTGAACAGTATATTAAAGAAGAGCTAAAGTAACTACTTGTTCCCATTGTAACAAACAATAAAATTAAAGTTTCAAATAAAACTGAGAATTTTACAGAACGTTTATTTACCAGAAGATCTTGATAACTTCTCGATACGTAATTTTTTTTTCAGATGAAATAATTTCAGTATATTAATCATTAAAACTTAAGTTGGCCAATAAAATGTGCCAATATTTGAAATATCTGTGTGACTTACTGAACCACATTTTCCAACTGTTCAATGACTGTATTTACAAAATCATGCACTTTCTGGGAAATTACACTCTCTGGAATGTAATATGAGAGAGAACAGGAAAAGTTTCTTCATACACTTTCTAACTGCATTGCAAGTGACCTTAGGAAACTACTAATTGTCAAGTTTTGGTGTAGTATCAAAAAATATATTCAGAATTTAAAAAGTCAGTCTGTGGATTAAAACCTTAATGCTGAGGATATGAATTGGTGTATTTCTTGAAAGAAAACCACCCTTTTTCAAAACAAGCAAAAGTATGTAGTGTTCATGCAGCTGCTTCCAACAGTAAACAAAAAAACTGTGAATGACTTAAACATCCATCAAGCCCAAACTAATTAAACATGTCATTTTAAAAGACTACTTTTAAAAATATGTAATTTTAAGAAGTCATTAAACATACATATGAATAGAAAAGATACTGGAAGGAAAAACTAGAAAGATAACGGAAAATAACAGAAGCAATGGTGGTTAGTACTTCCACTTCTACATCTTTTCCAAAATATTATGAAGAACACATGCTGTTTTTACAATCAGAAATAAAATGTAAAATTTTAAAAATTCTTCTGAAACCATAAAGAAAAAATAAAAATGAAAAAGGATTTAGGCCACATTTAATTCCTATACTAATTGTACTTAAGCAAGTATTTCTCATTTTCCCTAATATTTAAAGCTCTATAATCATATCTCTAGATGTAACTATTAACATTTAGGAAAAAAAGCAAAGTATACTATCCAGATTCCTCCTACACTTTTTATGTAAGGTTGGCTTCCTCTTCATTCAAACATATCTCCCTAACATTTTGAACATATCTCCCTAACATTTTGAACATATCTCCCTAACAAAAGAAAATCCACTTGAAGGTCCAGATTTATTATGATTCACTTTGTTTGAAATCTAAGGCAACATTCAAAAAAATTTTCCATCTGATTTCTGCCATCCAAGTTGACAATGTTCAGGTTTCTTCTTTTCAAACTAATCCCATTAAGTAAGATCAAAATTTCTAATTATTCATACAGAAATCCTCACAGTTGAGGGAAATACGCCTAAGTAAATATGCTCTGCTCCATTCTAAACAAGCAAGCCCACTCACTGTCGGGAGAATCACTGTGTTCCTAACACGCAGTCAATGGAGCCTTTAGCTTCTAATACACGATCCCACCACTCCACTCCCAGAAAAAGTAAATGGACAGAAGAGGAATTGCTACATTTTTCTCCATTTTCTCACTTTAATAGCTGCAAAGTATGTCAAAATTATGTATCACTAAGTAAGATGGCTAAATTCCATGAACATTATATTTTAATGAGTAAATTAAATATTTAGTCTCTAATTTTAATAGAGAAAACCTCAGTTTTTCTCATTCAACAAAATTTTACCCAAAAGTATTACTCATCATAGATCTTTGGCAAAAAAAAAAAAAAAGATAACTGACTCAGATATATATTGTTCTAGGAGTTAATGAATGTAACACATCTTAAATTATCAATAATATACTTTAACACAAATTTTATGTCACTGGTATGCATAATCAAGAGCTAAAAATTGAAAAAGAAATCAAGTTTGTAAAGCAAAGAAAGCAAAGTTGTGAAAGCCAAGAATTTCACTTTCCAGAACAAGTCTGGACAGTTTTCTAAGCCTGAGCAAATAAATTCAAGTGTTAATTAAAGAGTTAGATAAAGCTGCAAGGGACAAACTGGACTGTGAACTAGCCTAAGCCAAAACTAAACAAAAATCACCGCAGCACATCTGGTAAGTTAAGAGCACAGGAGAGGGTTTTTGGAATTAGGAAAGGTAGAGGAAAACCAGACATGAGTGTTAAATTACTAGCTGTGTCTATTGATCAAACTATTTAGCTAATGAATTGTATGAATGTCATTCAAACATGAGCAAAAGCAACCCCTTTATATTTGTTCTTCTCAGTGCTTTTTCAAATATAAATGTATACTCCACCCAATTCTAATTGTTTTTAAATTATTTTTAAGACTAGTATAAAAAGCCATCTATTGTGAATCATGAAAGTTCTGATAACCAGCAGTAACCTAAGTTTCATAGATACCTATTAACATTATAAATTTTCAAAGCAAGGATATTTTTACTCAGGAAAAAATCTCAAGAGCAGGCAAGACAACAAAACATAGGGTTGTTTGAAAACACAGTTTCCCTCTTACTGCCCCAAAATTAATTTTACTAACATTTCATTTTATCAGCTTTCCATTTACATGATAAAATAATTTTTCTAAGTTACAAAACAAATGAATTTTTCTAAGTTACAAAACTCTTAAAGACTGGCACTTTGTACTAGATATTGAAGTACTTCTCGTTCCTTATAGGTGCATAAGAGTCATGGAGATCATTAAAAGAGTATGTTTCTTTCCCTTTTGAGGTTTAGAATATTAATTTAAATTTAAACAAGAGGAAGCAAAACAAAATATTAATGCACTTTTTGTAAATTTAAACTCTAGATAGCTGGTTAAAGAAACCCACATTCTGCTTGGAACTACTAAGATAGAGTCGCCTACACTATGTTCTTCTTGAAGGAAGTTTTGTTTTAAAGGCATTCTTAACTTTTAAAACAAATAACTTAAACTCCTACTCAGCAGTTCTCTATTTGTGATTTGGAGACATTTCGGGGTTGGGGTGAGTGGTCCATAACCCGTAGAGGTCAGTTACATCAAAGTTATTTTTAACACTAAGGTGTAATTTACATTTTCAATCTCTCAGAAGTAAATAGTCACATTTTCCAGGCACCACTTGATATGTGATATTGTAATGGACTAGACACAAAAGACATGAAACTCTATTTTCTATTAATCTAGACATTAAAAAAGTTTGCAAAGTATGTGAAACAAGGCTACTTTTCTTATTTCTAGAAAATATACTTAGCTGTTACTGAATTTTTTATATTGCTATTTCCAAATGAATTAATGGAGCAATTAATGTTGAGATTTCAATAGCTATTACTTATTACAAAATCTCTCTAAAAGTCTCACATAGTTTTAAGAGCATTAAAAAGATCCTGACACCCAAAATCCGTAAACTGCTGTCCAAGCTGAGTAGTAAGCTCTGATATGAATAAAATGGAGCAATGAGTTCTGGATTTGGTAACAGTTCTTCCATTAAAATACCCCAACAAGCACATTTCATAGTGAAATTCCACCAATTAACTCCAAATAAAAGGTATAAAAAACATCACAGGACCAATGACCCTTTCTGTGATAATTCAACTTACACATTTAAAAACTACATATTTAAAATTTAAAAAAACATTAAAAAATAACACCACCTATACACAAGTAGTTACTGTTCATTATGTTATACTTAGGATTAACTCCAGGTGGGGGGAGTGGAACAGAGGGGGAATGATCAGGGAGGGTGGGGGGGTAAATTTTGGGAATTACAAAGATGTGAAATTTATATTTAAATAAATTATTTGATGTTTAAAAAAATTACATAAATACTAGTATATGAAATTAATACTTAATACTTAGAGTATAAATTATGTTGTATATTATCACATATCAAAAACTCTTTATTTGTTGATCCTAGATAATTAAGGAAATATAGATTATAATATTCTGACCCCAAACTACCAACTGACAATCCTTTTTTTAAAAAAATTTGGTATCAATAGCTGTAATTCATAACAATGTGCTACTTTATACTTTTTAATGGACTGTTATTCCTCTTCTCCATTGAAGTCAGTCTGTTCCATTGTTTGATTATATGCAAAATCACCCAATTACTTTTTAATGGCTTTAAGTACTATCTTTTTACTATTATATGTGGCAACTACAAAAGTGATGCCATATTTTAGAGAATTAAACCCCTCACCTACTAAAAAGTATTGCCTGTTTTTGATATTCTTATATGATTTATAACCTAAAATATTATAATTACCATATAACTACACCATCCTACTGCCTTTACCATATAAATCAAACTGAAACCTGTCAGTTAATTCTTCTTTCTTATATTGATAATGTTTAGCATTCTTTGTATGTAATCTCCATAAATGACAACTTTAACAAAAAACCTTGTACACTTCTGTCTGCTAATAACAACCTACATATGTATTCATAAATAGATAAATATGTAGCCACATATAACTTATAGAAATTTCCATACAAAGAGAATCTATAAAGAATTAGAATTACATATAGCTAAGATATTTTCTAAACATGATAAGCTAAAATAGAAAAGCAGAACTTTATGAATCTACATAAACTATTGGTTATCTAAGTTGAGACATAATATCCACTAACTCATATACTAATTTGCATTATTTCTGCTATTTCATTTCTTATTTCTGCTAAAATACAATAAGTAATATGCTGATTATCCACTTAACTTGCAGAACTGCAAAAAGAGATATTTAATATATATGATACTGTAAAAAGAGATGTACATAGAAAATACAGTATTTCTTGAAACTCCTAAAACATAGTCTGAAAAGTTAGTTAACAAAATGAATTTCAGATGTACAAAATGTGTATACCAGTGCTTATAAAACTTAAATAATATCCATAACTCTTACCAAATGTGAATAGTATTATAAATGTTTCATACATTATGGAATCACCAGTATTCATTTATATATCAGAAAATGCTAAAGAGTGTTGAAGAGAATATGAATATCATATAAAGAGAATATGAATATACTAACAAAAAGTGATAATTTTAGAACTTGGCATGTTAAAAATCATCAAATTATTATTTTAGAACTACAGAGCTAAAAACATCAAGCTATTCACTTGTGAAATAGTACACTTTACATATGGATGATTTCAAAAATTGTATTTATTATCATTTCTATACAGGTTTGCCAAAAGGAATATGTAACAGAAAAAAGATTATCTTCCTCTAATAAACATAATTCACAAATGCAAAAGAAATGTTTTACTCTCTTTGATAAAGATATCAGAGAACAAATAATTACAAGGAATAAGTAATTACTAATTACTAAATTTTCCCCAAGACACTTTATTCAAGTCATAATGATAGGGTGTGCCCCCCCCCATTGTCTCCTGTTTAAGATTGCAGATTTCAAGGACAGGTAATGTTAAAATGGGAGAATGACCTTAGCTGGAATTTCCCTTCAGGGGGATGCAGGGGGAAGAAAGAAGTGTAACAGATTTCCTGGAAGGCGGGAAATCAGGGTATATAAAGGGTGTGCAAACAAAGAGAAGGATGGGATGCAGATTCGAATATGGAGACTGGATAGAGAGAGAGGTTCAGTGGAG
>PVHY01006000.1:0-32577 GCA_004024945.1 Uropsilus gracilis
AGAAAGAAAGAAAGAGAGAGAAAGAAAGAAAGAAAGAGAGAGAGAGAAAGAGAGAGAAAGAAAGAAAACTATAGACCAATTTCCCTAATGAACACGGACACAAAAATTTTAAACAAACTCCTGGCCTGAAGTGAAGTGTACTTCCACATGGGTCCCTAGGACTTGCAGTCTGGCAGGGTTGGGAAGTGATGGTGTCATCTCAACTTACAGTGAAGGCAAGGAACCAAAGTTCAAACTCGTAAAAATCACAAGGGTGGACAGTGCACATCTACCTACATTAGTTTCTGTTCCTCAGGAACACAGAGGGAAAAACTTGGGTGTTCATTCAGAAAAATCTGAATTTGAATCTTCATGTCACAACTCTCAAATTTTGTGATCGCAAGTAAGTTACATAAATTCTCTGAGCTACAGTTATGTGTGAATATGAAGAAAATATTTCTTATCCATATTTCAAGGAAGTCTAAGTAAAAGTACATAGTTCTTTGATTGTATGTATGCATGGATAAGTAAATACATTAATTAACTGAATAAATTTCTTTGCATGGTTCATTAGACATAATAGTAATTATACATTTATGGAGAATTTTCTAAATACCTTATAAAATTGTCTCATATAATTGTCACACTCACCTCATGATGCATAACTATTAGTATTCATCACTTTACAAACAAGACCTGCTTTTCTGAAACAAGGATACAAAGATGAAGTAACTCACTCATTTAACTTCTCAATGATAGAGGCTGAGTTTGAAGCCCATCAGTGTTCAATGCTCACAATACCCACACTCCTTCCTTTCTGTAGGGTCTGTGCTAGGGGACAGCCCGGCAGAGGGTCCTGGCTCTGATTCTGAGTAGTGACAAAGCCATGGATAAGTTGCGTAGAACAGCTGAGGTTTAATGGACTTATCTGGAACAGAAAAAAACCATGATGATGTCTATCTCGTGTCACTGGGAGTCAGTTACACTAATACACATAAGGGTTTAACATAGTGCCTGGATCAATAAAAGTTAAGGATAACTAATGAAGAACCAAAAATAAATATTCAGTAAAATGCAACAATTTTTATTGCTGTTATTAAACACATTTTAAAACATTCAATGGGTACTCTTCTAGGTTGCCTTGTATTGCTTTGAAAAAAAAATTGGAAATTTTGACAAATTGGATATTATCATATATAGTGCATTAGCACACAAGTATTTGATATGGTTTTTAATTAGCAGGGGTGATAATATAATGGAAATTTACATTAAATTTTAATTTAAGCTTTTGATCTTAACATTATTTTAAAATATTTTCATTTTAATGTGAATTAACTATACACGTGTAGATACAAAGCAACTAAGATAGCTAAATGACAGAAAACATGTCATGTGGAGTCAAAGGTCACAGCATCTCTCAAGCTCTCTTCTCTTTCACTCACTTCCCCACAGATAAGTACTTCATCACAGAGTATATGACTAAGCATAGTTTGGGGGAAAGCAGAAAACTGTTCTTTATACATGTAAAAAAAGCTTGCAAGATAACTTTAAAAATGATTACTCAAGGTGTGAGGATGTTGTCTTGGTCCATTTTTTGCAGGTGGGGGGAATGGGACAGGGTAGGAACAATCAGGGAGTGGGGGGTGAACCCCAGAGATCACGGAGATGTGAAATTCATATATATATATATAGTATTAAAAAAATAAAAATAAAAATGATTACTCAAGTGTAGCTAACTAAATATCCAGACACTGTGACATTTAGTTTCCTAGTGAGTTAAAGTAGCACAGCAGAAGCTGCTAAAGATTTCATTTTTCTCAAGGATATTTTAAAAAGATACATTAGAATTTCTCATTAAAGTAATTCCAAAAACATGAGGAAAATGGCTCTACAATTCAAACTTAATCAATATTGTTTCTAATGAAATCCTTTTCCAAGTGACTCATAGACCATTTCTGTAACACTAGAGCAAGATAAATCACACGTGCTCTGATCATGGTGGGTCATCTTCCTCTGAGTGTTGGAATAGTGCTGTTTTCCACGTGAAAGCAAACTTCACAAAGTTGGTAGGGGGGCTAAACCCAGAGAGTGGGTGTGTGAGGAATAAAAACACAGGTGACAGGAGAAAACTCTGCCTCATTCTTTTTTCTTTCCCTTCTTTAGTGAGAAGGGAGTCTTTATAATTTAGGAGATGGAAGAGTAGCTACTGGCAAATTAGGCATTGGAGTGATACTGTGATGACATTATTAACAAGAGAAAGGCATATTTGTTCATCAGCAGACTGTAAAGATTTGTTAATACCCCTTTCTGGGTTGCTCTAATACCACAGTTGACAATGCTTTGGAAGATTTCAGATCCCTGTCTGTATGAATCTAAGCTCCTGGAGAGGAGAGTTGTGGAACAGAAGAGGTGATTGTGAGGTTGGGGAGGGAGAGGTGGATGAAAGTGAAGAGACAGGGGCAACTCAAGTTTTGACAGAGAAGAGGAAATAATCTTTGCTTCACCCTTCTCATACTCCCCAGTCCATAGAACACTTGGTATTCCCCCAAAAGGAGACTTGAGCTGTATGAGTTTCCAGGCATCACAGAGCATCACAAATTATTAAACATAATATCCCTCATAATATCCACACCACAAACAGATTTTGTTTCCTACAGCCTGGCTAGTATGAAGGACAACTGAACTCTGTACATCATCAAATGTGGTAATTCTCAATAAAAAGAGTGGTAGGTAGAAAATTTTGAAAATATCAAAGAACAAATGCTAGCTCTACGGGATAGTTTAAGTTAAATAAGACACCTGAGATGCAGGGAAAATGACTTAAGATACTGAACAAATAAAAGGCAAATACACTGTGATATATCACTTAAATATAGACTGTACCTATACTGTGGACATAAATTGGATCTCTCTGTTGGGGATAGAGTGAGGATAGTTGCATATAGCAGGCTTGAAATTGATAAAGGCCTGTAAACAAGGAAGCTCCTGGAATGGTGTCTGAAAGATTGATTAGGGATGTCCCCACCATCCTCTAAAAGGCACTCACCGTGCCTGGAACATAGCTTATGATAAATACCCACTTTATTGCTGAAAGTCTAAACTTTGGATTTTATTCTGGGCCAGAAGTATTTATGAGACTAAGCTCCTCAAAACCCCTGGGCCTGAACTTCCACCGTTGATAGAATGTTACACCTTTTGTCACACCTCTTTTCTTATTGAGGTGCATTTGCACACAACTTGTGTGATTCCGCTGGGAAAGAGTTCTGGAAGCTTGCACCTGGTCTTTGCCCTCTATGGAAAATGGAAAATGGAAAATGCTTTTCCATTTGATCATTTTGTATTGTATTCTTCCATTCTAATAAATCATAATCCTCAGGGCAACTATACGTTGAGTTTTGAGGTTTCACCCTATGAATAATCAAACCTGGGAGTGGTCATAGGGAGCCCTGAGCCACTATGATCTCAGACTCCTTGAGAGCTATGACATTACATCTCACAAGAATATTGTTGGAAATGCATGTAAAAGAATATTTAGTGTGCCAGATAGATATTACTTTCTCACCCATTTCCCTTTCTAAGAGATATTATCTTTACTAGTAATAGGTCCTACTACCCACTGTGCCCACTGGACCTGTGTGACATGCTGGCCCTGGGCTCTGGACTGACCAGAAGTGATTGGACTGAAGATGGGCATCAGACCCAGGCTGATTCCATCAAACTTCATTTTCCCCAAATTTGAAAGAGAATAATGGAATCCTGACTCAGATACTGAAGGAGATGGGTAGGGCACAAAGACCATTTGTGTCCAGTCTGCCTTTCTCCTGCTGAGCTTCATCACCTGTTTTAAATGTCCCTTCCTTAAAAGGGCTTATATTGTCCTATTATATTGTCCTGTTTTATAGAATTATTATAGAATTATTATAGAATTCCATTTTATAGAATTATATATTGTTCTGTTTTATAGAATTATTCTAGTTCATATTTGCTCCACCCTAATGTTCCTTGCTTGCCTTGGAGACTGTCTTATTAAAATCTCCCTTCCTTCTCTCCTAAAAAGTAGTAAGCACACAAGTCCAAGTTATTTGCTTTTAGACCTTATATGCCAACCACTTGCCCAATCCACAGTGGGAACTAAATGAATACTGTGAACAAAATGATTGAACAATGTTTTTGGAGTCCATCCTGGGTAAAATCTTTGCAAGTCCTTTTGCTAGAAATACAACTCCCAAAATTGATGACCATGGCAGTGAATGCCCTCTAGCTAAGCAATTTATTGTATAGGGATTTGTTTGTTTGTTTGTTTTGTTTTGTTTTTAAGGACAGATTGAAAGTAAAAATTTTGTTCAGAAGAATAATGAGCTGGAGTGTAGGTTCACATAGCTTACACTGTGGACATGAAATATTCAGTTGATTCTCTAAACAAATTCGATGCTGAGGATAATCAACTTTGTGGAGTGTAGCTAATAAGCTTTGAAAATGTTAAAATTCATAATAAAGAATATATAAGTAGAATATTTAACGAGATAATGGGACTTCAAACTCATAAACTAAAATATCTGGGATTCTTTTGTTTGTCTCTATTTATTACTGTGGAATGACAATCAGCGGTGCCCTCAGGGGCCAGGCTCCAGCTTGAAAAGCATCATGCAAGTGTGTCTAAATAAATATTTTATTATAAGTGTGAATGTGGTGTGAGTCAGGGGCATCTGCTGAAGCAGGTGACCAGGAAATGCAGCAGCAGCACCTTACACTGGGGCTTCATCTACTCCCATTAGATGAGTCAGGCTTCAATTACACGGAAATCCAGAAACAGACCTAACTCATCCCTTAGAGAAGTGAACCAATGATATTATGTAAAAGTTTCTTTATAAATTTTCAGCCTGCAACTCTTATCCCTGTTGGGTTATTTTAGTTCCCTTTTGCAGATTCATTTCTTCTTTTGACAGCACTGAGTTTGTTCCTATTATAACCAGGCACTGCTCTGGGCATTGGGGATATAGCAAAAAAAAGATAAATACTCCCTGAAAGTAATGAGCCTTACTCTCTAGTAGAAAAGACAAAGGCATGAACATAATAAGCAGAATGACTTTACAAAAGGAATAAATTGTGTGATGTAAAAAAAATTATGACTTGTAATAATCAGGGTTGGCGAAAGACCAACTCTACCCTATGCTTAAAGAAGTTCAGCAATAGTCAACATTTGTCCTCACATCATTGTCTTCATCATTTAATATGACATTTCAAAAATGGTTTCATGGTTTTTATAGTAATGGAGAACAGAAAATTACATTTCAACCATAGGCAAAATCAAGTTAACTCATGCTGTGATTGTTCATCTTTTTAAACAGTTGCTTAAATATTAATTGATGGTGAGGGATCAGAGTACAAAATAATGCTGCCAGACTTAAGGGAGAACAGCCAGTAACTTTATCGCAATTCACCATCTAATATAATTATGCTTGATTTCCTATTTTAGAACTCTGGCCAAATAATGCCTTTCTTTGCCACATTTAATGATTTGTGTTTCAGAAACTTTGTTTATCATTTGGGGGGGTTTACTGAGTTATTATTTCATTATGTTTATTGACATAACCTTGCCCCAATAATGAATACAATCAGTTACAATTATGTAGGAATTTTTTTATAGAATTTCAGAGTTTTAGCTGCATTGAATTACATAATAAACATGTCAACACTATCACACAATGCCTTGATTCCAATGGAAAAAAATACTCACTGAAGTTTTGTTTATCCAAGTTTAGTTTTTCCTCTATTTTAGAATACTTTTCAAGTACTGCTTTTTAAGACTCACATTCTTATTTTGCTCACCCTTGCAGTCTAAACAGAGCAAGGGTATGTATAAATTCAGTAGATATGGAAGTTAAGCATACATCCCACTACAAGGTATACTTTGCTTTATGCCAAAGAATGGCCCTTACTTTACTGTATCATTCTATGATATATAATAAAGGAGAAAAAAAATGACCCTCCCAATTTTTCATTTTTGTTTGCCACCTATTTTGTCAACCTTAAACTTATACTGACATTCTTTGCTACTCAAAATGTGTCCTATCATTTCAGTACATTTTGAAACGTCAAATATATTTCGAACACTTTTCATGAACCTTTTTATAAACTTTTTCATACATAAGTCTTCCAGGTAGAAATATTAGAACTGTTTTTGATTTGCTTCTTCTTTTGGTCTTTATTGTCACTATCTCCTATTTCCTCCACTTTTTGAATGCTCTCATTTGCTTTTTCTTTCTCTTCTTTTTGGGTCCTGGCCCTCTACTCCACCATGGTCCCAATACAGTTTGCATGTTGTTTCCTCCCTCTTTGCCCTGACTGTAGTCTTTACCCTTCATGTCAACCTGCAGAAATTGAGGAAAATGCAGTTGGAGTAGGAAATTAGTAGCATGGTGTTGTCCTCCATGAAACAAAAATTTATTTTTGGGAATTTAAGCAGAAGCAGAACTTTGAACCACAATAAAACAATAGAAATACTCTTCATATATTAATAAGTATGTGTGTGGCTGAGAAGTGATCATACATGTCTCTTTTCAGTAGTTCTTACCTTTTCAGATGCCATGTTCCAGCAAAAACAAAAACGCCAGTCTGAATCAAAAATGATTCCTCCAAATGGTTATGCTGATATCACCAAGAACAATAAAAAGAAAAACCAAGACATCTTTATAGACTCAAGAATAATATTATGCAATTAATTCTAAATTAGGGTCAGCCAAACTCAACATTCTCATTAAACTCCTTCTATATCTTGCAAAATATGATGCTACCTAGTTCAGAGACAAACGTACCTATAAGTAATTCTCAAATATTAGGGAAATGATTATGGTTTTTGTGATTTTTTCAGGACAATTTTCCAGCCTGTTTTTGTCCAGTCACTCATTGTACATATCTTTAAAAAAGAACAAAGTGGGGACATGAATGTCTAACTGAACAATTTAATGGGGATACCAATAAAATACTTTGCTAAATCATACTTGGAATAACTTGAACTTTAATTACTTATGCTTCATTAGTAACCCCATTATTACAGCTAACTAAGCATTGGTTCAAAGCAGTGATCAAATACCTAAGCCATCCAGTAATCATTCCATGTAACTAATTTTCTATCCACTATTTTCCAGTGATCTTGAGAAGAAAATTTATCTCCTTAACAGGAGCTCTCTTTTTCAGAAAAAAAATGTAAGTATCTAAAAATATTAAAATTAAATTTGTGCCATCCATCTAGAATGCCAACATAAAAAAGTATAAACTAAATAACTGCAAATAGAGAATGGATTTTATCTCTTTTCTAGTGACAAAAGAAAACTACAGTTGTTACAACAAAACAACATAAGACTGGAGGAGGAAGTTTTTCCTTTAAAAGATCAGTATTTCTTGGGGAACCAAGAGATCTTCCTTCTCTCTTTGAAGAAGATTTGCTTGGGTCTTTTGCCATTGATGCTTGGGGCTGCCCACATGGGGTGATCAGGAGATGCTGATCCAGGTTGGAGGTGAGAGGCAACATCATTTCTGCCAGAGGGCCAGTGGGAAAGCTGCAGGGATCTGGAGATAGTACATCCTCCTCTCCAGATGGATATGAGACATGTTCCTAACAGTTCTTCAGTGTAGGCAATACATGGAACCCACCAAAATGGATGTTGCTATTGACTCAGTGTTTCTGATTCCTCCCATCTCCAACACACACATCAAAATTTGCATGTTGATATCCTAACCTCCAAAGTGACTATTTGGCGTTGGAGCTAAGCAAGAGGTATTAAGGTTAAATGAGGCCATGTATTAGCCTGCTAGCACCACAATAACAAAATAACACAGACTGGATAGTTTAGAAAAGGGAACATTTTCTTCATTGTAATGGAATCTGGAAGACCAAATTGTGCCAGTTGATAAATTTTCTACAGAAACTCTCTTCCTGGTTGATAGCTACTTTCTCTCTGTGTCCTCACAAGACAAAGACAAGATAGAGAATGCTGATGTCTCTTATTTTTCTTTTAAGGGCATGAACTGCATCTGTTTAAGGTTCTATCTGTAAAAAGTCATGGTGAAGCTTAAGCCTTCATAATAAGAATTAAAGGTAAGGTGAGGAGTATACAACATTGTCCACAGCAGTCCTTGATCCAATAAGATTAATGTCCTTAGATGATAAGGAACCAGAGAATTTTTTCTGCCCCATCCCACCCTCATCCCACATGTACCATATAAAGACATGGTGGGAATAGCTCACCAGGAAAAGAAATCTTACTAGAAATCAAATTGGTTGAATCTCAGTCTTAGGACTCTAAACATCTGTTATTTAAGTCATTCAGTCTATGGTAGCTTGCTTTGACAGTTCTGGTGGACAGAGAGAGTTAATGGTGGGTTTTTGTGTGATTCTTGGGGTGCTCGCTTATAGGGGATGCTTCATGGGCAGTTGCCAAGTCTTCTCTACTGCTGTCCCTCCTAGCCCAAGACCTCTGTTGTCTCCTCTGTTGTTTTCATCACTAAGTGCTTCCAAACTGGCCAGCCTTGCTCTCTTCATCTAGAATCATCTGATCTGTTCATTCTCATTATAATCATATGTTTCTACCTGAATGTTGCATTTTTGGATCACATTTTCTCTAAAGAAGAGACTTATATTTTGAGCTTATTGCTGTGGAATACAATCACTGAGATGTATATTGACCCTTTTTCTTTCTTTTCCTTCCTTCCTTCCTTCCTTCCTTCCTTCCTTCCTTCCTTCCTTCCTTCCTTCCTTCCTTCCTTCCTTCCTTCCATCCTTCCTTCTTTATTTTCTTCCTCCCTTTCTTCTTTCTTTCTTTCTTTCTTTCTTTTTAGTATTATTGCTATTGTAATCCATGTCCTTTCCCAAGGAAATCTACAGGTTTCTATGGGCAGGGTGAGGGGTCACTGTGAAGAACCTGTGAACAAGAATTATACCTCAATATATTTTAAGTCATTATCTTCTTTCTCCCAATATTAAGGGGAAGAAAATGTCTGATTTAGAAAAGACATACAGAATAGAAGAGGCAAGAGACAAACACTGAAATTACTGTTATAAGTAGAATGTAATCAATCCTGTAATAGAAATTCCATCATACTCTGAAATATGAAAAGCATGAAAAGGAAATGAGAAATCTTGGGTAGAAAAAGTGTTACCTAACTTAAATTTTGAAGGATTAATCCAAGTTTGAAAATGAAGCAAAATAAAGCATGGTGTACTAAGAGAAGTAATTAAGAAAAACAAAAGGAAAGCAAATTACTTTTATTATTTTAGCAAAAATTTAAGTGTATTTTTTAGCACAATTGGGAATCACAAAGAAATGTTCAGAGGCAAGAGAACTTTTCTCTATCTTGATCTCATTGATTATGATTAGGATTACATGGCCACACACTTATCAAAATTAACAGATTCACACCCCAATAAATAATAAATAATAAAGTATACTCTATGTAAGTTGTAAATTAAATAGAAACAGTCATCATTGATAGGCAACCACATAAATGCTAGTGTGCTAAAATAATTAATTACCATTTTTGGTACATAATATTGTGCCTTCAGTGATAATAGAGCTATTTTTTCTTTATCACCAGCCAGATGGTTTCATTTTTAGTGCCCTTTTATGTTCCTAATGCTGACCTATTTTTTAAGACAGAATGTAGAATTCCTGCTGCTTAAGATAATGAAGTGGAAACATCTCAGCTCTCAGGGTACAGTCCAGCTCATCAACGAGCGTGTCTTTGGTCTGTCGGCAATGACACGATAACCTTAAGTGCTGCAATTTTCCACTTGGGCGGAGATTGAATGGTGTGATTATGAGCACTGGAGAAGGCCGGTGAGTAGCATGCTAAGGGTAGCGAGACAGTGATGATAAAAGTAGTGTTCTTTTCTGTATATTCAAAGTTAGAACATTATTCTAAGTCATTTCATAAAACCAAGAATTCTAAATCCATAAATAAAATCGTCTTCATTCCCTCCCAAACCTCAATACGATGTGTATCAGGTCTTCCTGCATTTAAAAATATATAAAATATATTTTAAAATTTACAAGTATTTTAGCAGTGCTTCACTTGAATTTTGAAACTTTGTATATTTTCATTTTATCACTTTCTCATGGGCCCTTCAAAAAAATATGCCTTTCTTCTGAAGAAAAACAGAATAGTGACTTAATAAATCTTAAAAGCAGCCAAATAACTTCTCATAATATTCACCAAATTCAAAAGAAAGCATCAATTTTATAGTCCTAAGTAGAATAACTGGGCACTTTATCTTTTAGAGAAGAAACTGAAAGAACTTTTACTGCAACAACTACTTTTTATGGCCAAACCATTTAGTATTTTTTTTAAATGAGCATACCTAGTAGACAACAAATAAATTCATTATTAGACACTAACCAAGAAATTTAGCCTTTTTGCAATGTCCCTGATAAAAAATTTCCTCCTAAAAATGATACTTTGGGAATGATTTTCTTCTTCTGGATATTTATTTCTCAATGCAATTTTTTGAACAAAATGAAGTCTAGCATCCCCTGCCCCCTCAATCCTGACAGTTACATTAAATGAAAAGGACAGTGTTTATTAACCCTCAGGCTTCTCTCTGGGCTCTTCCTTCTGAACCAATTGCCATGATTTATGAGTGAAACACTCTCCTGATTTTCCTTTGCACCAATTTCCCTTTCAGCACTGGTGAAAACTCTACACAGTTGGGAGATAAAACGGCCTCAGACATCTACCAAACCATGATAGTTCAGAATTAATATCATGACATATAACCCCAAATTCTTACTCAGCCTCTGCTATAAATTAAAAGTAAATTTTAGCTTCTCCCCTCAATGCCCTGTTTTTATCACTATAGGCTACACATCGATAACACCTTTGTCTCTATGGAAGAGAAAATAATTATCCATTTAATGACACTATGAAAGTTAGAAATGTGATGTGTCAAATTATATACAAGCAGGCCTATCAAAGCTACTTATGGCTTTACAAAGAATTTGTCTTTTACTTTTTGTTCGGTTTTGGATTATTGTCATCCAAGTGCATGTGATTCATTCATAGTAGAACATGGAAAGAATAAGGTTTTACATCTTGCAGTCAGTTAGAATTAGTTAGAATTGATTTTAAAGCATTTTGCATAGGAGACATATAAATGTGAAATGTCAAAAACAGATATAAGACCGAATTTGAAAAAAAACAAACAACAACAAAAAAAAAACGAAAAAAAAAAACAAGGAAATTGAGATCAACCAAGGCTGACTTTTCCAGCTGAGGAAGCAGATTTTGGAGAAAGGAGCATCTTAAACAGTAAGGGTTGGCGATGGATCTAAGGAGAGACTCAGTTGCTCCCACTGGGTAAAGTGTGTTGATTCACAGAGCAAAGATCTAGTAGAATCAAGTCACTAATTTGGAGAAGAGAGAGTAGCAGAGCTGACCTAATGAGATTCAGATTCAGTTCAAAAAACATGCTGTTACTTCAGTTCAGAAAGAGGACCCATTTTAGAGCCTGCATTAGTGGGGCTGGAGGTCCAATTCCTGAATACAAACAGAGAGAAGAGAGTGGGAGATGGGAGGTAACAAATCATTGCATGACTGAACAGAGCTACCCACCAAGCAAGGACAAAGAGTGTCAGTGTCATTTTATCAGTTATTAATGTCAGCCTTTATTTTCGACAAGACATGCTAAATAATTTGACAAGTCAAATTCTACTCATCATAAATACCTCAGGTTACTTTCACTGATGTTGAACTCTCTTTTCTAAATGTCATAGAAATGAGTAATATATAAAATACATGAGTTCTATTCCTAGCAAGAAGGTTGGATACACAACACAGGAGGCTGTGTGGGAGATTCATCATGATCTTCTTTCCGGGGTATCTGGCAAAGTAAGGTAGGAATGACTTTACTTAACAATAGAAACACTAAAGGAAGTTATCTACAAGGAGTCCTTTGGAAATGTCACAGATGTGAAGGTTATTTACAGAAGAAATCTTTGACAAAATTTTGATTAAAGACCAGTTTTCTCTTAAATTATGGCAAATTCACATGTAATATTAAGTTCTTTTTTACTCTACTCTGGTCTAAGTTTCTGTACATTGGGAGTCAAGTTTGACTTATTAAAATCCTGTTGCTGGAGTCAATAGATAATTTAGGCAGAAACACAAAAGTAGGTTTACCCTCCAAAGTGACATACTGAAAGGATTCTATTTAGTTTCTGACATTCGATATGGAAAAATAACAAGAACACCTTAGGGTGAAGATAGTTTAAGGAAGTTTAAGGAAGGGGAAGGACAACATATTATGTTCAATGCTTAATTTTCTAGATGAACATAGAGATATTTATGCATAAAATCAGTGCTTTCAAAAATTAAAAAAACAATCACGTATTGTAAACTGTTGTTTTTCATTGATTGCACATATACATACCTAAATATATATATATATTCATGTATATTTATATATATTACATAATTGTCTACTCTGAGGTTCTCCCATCACCCTATCACCCTTGAACCAACTCCAGTCTTTTGTGTCCTCCTCCTCCCCCATTTATTCCTTCCTCCTCGCTCTTGCTCTAAGTTTCAGTTCTATATTTTTGACAGTCTTATATTTTTCTTGTCCATTTGTTTGTTTGTTTCTTTCTTTCTCCTAAATACCACATATAAGTGAGACCATGCCATATTTGTCTTTTTCTTTCTGACTTATTTCCATTAACATGATTCCTTCAAGCCTCATCCTTGTTGCTGCAAATGATATAACGTCTTCTTTGATTGATGCATAATATTCCATTGTGTAAATATACCACATCTTCTTCAGCCATTTGTCGGTTTTGGCGTATTTGGGTTATTTCCATATCTTGGCAATTGTAAACAGTGCTGTAATAAATATGTGCATATAGGTGTCCTTATATGGATTACTGTTTTTGTATCTTTTGGGTAGATTATCAGTAGTGGGATTGCTTGTTCAAATGGTAGCTCTATTCTCAGTTGATGAGAATCTTCCACACAGTCTTCCACAGTGACTGGACCAGTTTATACTCCCACCAGCTGTTTAATTAACAGTGTTTCTTTTTTTTCCAAATCCAGGCCAAAACTTGATTGTTGCTCATCTTTTTTTTTTTTTTTTAATATGGGCCATTCTTACTGGTATAAGATGGTATTTCAGTGTGGTTTTGAATTGCATTTACCTGATTATTAGTGATGTGGAGTATTTTTTTATATGCCAATTGCCTGTCTGTATTTGCTCTTTGGAGAGGTATCTTTTCAGTTCTTTCCATTTTTAAAATGGGTGTTTTACTTTGTGTTTGTTAACTTGTGTGAGTTCTTTTCTTTTTAAACATCAAATAATTTATTTAAATATAAATTTCACATCTTTGTAATTCCCAGGATTCACCCCCCCATCCTCCCTGATCATTCCCCCTCTGTCCCCTCCCCCCCCCCACCCTGAGTTGTGTACTTTAATTTGGTTGTTAGCTTTTTTGTTGTTGTTTTTGACTTTTCTTCATAGCTTTTTGATTATCTTTCCCAAGTCCCATATAATAGTGAAACCATTTGGTGTCTGTCTTTATCTTTTTGACTTGTTTCTGCTAATATGATTTCTTCTGGGTGTGTCCATGTTGCGTGAGTTTCTTTATGTGTCTTTGTTATCAGGCCCTTATCACTTATATGAAGGGCAAAAATTTTCTTCCAGTCAGTTGGGTTTCTTTTTGCTTTGTGTATTATCTCTATTGCTATACAGAAGTTTTTTTAGTTTGAGGTAGTCCCAGCTGGTTTTTTTTGTTTGTTTTTTTTTGTGTGTGTGTGTGTTTTACCAGTTGTAGATTTGTCCTGAAATGGGTTTCTGAAGTATAATTCATAGAGGGTTTTGCACAAGTTTTCCTCATGTATTTTATGGTTTCAGGTCTTACTTCCAAATCTTTTATCCATTCTGAGTTGGTTTTTGTACAAGGTGTGAGAGAGTTGTCTTGGTTTATTTTTCTGCATGCCTTGGTCCAGTTTTCCCAGCAACATTTATTGAAAAGGCTGTTCTTATTCCAATGTAAGTTTTTTTTGTCCCTGTCAAAGATTAGTTGATCATATATGTGTGGTTTTATTTCTGGGCACTTGATTCTGACCCATTGGTCTGATTGTTTGTTTTTGTAATGGTACCATGCTGTTTTAATTATGACTTTGTAGTATAATTTGAAGTCTAGGATTATAATAATTCCATTCTCTCTTTTTTTGGTCAGGAGGATTTTTGATATTTGAGGTCTTTTGTTATTCAAGATGAATTTCAGTAATTTTTTTTCTATTCTCTTTTAAAAAGTCCTTGGGGTTTTTATTGGGATTGCATTCAAACTGTAGATTGCTTTTGGTAGTTTAGTCATTTTGATAATGTTGATTCTTCCAATCTATGAGCAGAGAATAGCTTTCCACTTTTTTATGTCTTCTATTTCTTTTAGGAATGTTTTGCAGTTTTCTTTGTATAGATTGTTCACTTCTTTTGTTAGGTTTACTCCCAGTTATTTAATTTTCAGTGGTATAATGATAAATGGAGTAATTGTTTAAATTTCTTCTTCTGAGTTTTTGCATATAAGAAGGCCACTGATTTCTGTGTGTTGATTTTGTAACCAGCTACTTTATTTAACTAGTTTATTATTTTGATTAGATTCTTTTAGTGAATTTTTTTTGAGTTTTTTACATAGGGTATCATGTCATCTGTGTATAGTGATAGTTTCACTTTTACTTTCCCTATGTATATTCCTTTTATGTCTTTATTTTTCCTTATCACCCTGGCTAGAACTTCCAGTATGATGTTGAAAAGCAGTGGTGAGAGCGGGCATTCTTGTCTGGTTTCAAATCTTAATTGAAATGGTTTCAGTTTATCCCCATTAAGGATGATGATTGCTGTGGGTCTATCATATATGGGTTTTATTATGTTGAGATATGTTCCTCTTATTCCTGTTTTTTCAAGGGTTTTCATCATGAATGGGTTTGGAATTTATGGAATGCTTTTTCTGCATCTATTGATATGATCATATGGTTTTAGTTTTGCTCTTTGTTGATGTGATGGATTATGTTCATTGATTTTTCAGATGTTGAACAATCCTTGTGCCCCAGGGATGAATCCTACTTAGTAAAAATATCTGGATCATTTCACAAATTTGCATGTCATCCTTGCACAGGGGCCAGGCAAATCTTCTCTGCATTGTTCCAATTTTAGTATATGTGCTGCCAAAGCGAGCACTGCAAACCATTGTACCTCAAAAAAAAAGAGTGATGTGATAAGCAAACATTACATAAACACCACCCAAAAAAATCCCACAATGTAATAAATCTTGATTTAATCAGAATCAAACTAATAGATGGTAAACCAATATAAAACAGAACTTTAAAGTAGCAAGTTATTTAGCAAGACAAAAAAACTCTGAGCTATTCACCAGCACTTATCATTCATTTTTGAGTCTTGAAGCTAAAGCTCATCACTGATTGCAAAAAGGGCATTACCATTCTGTTGGTTTAGTATTGCAGCCTAGTGACTTTTTACAATGATATAGATTTAGCTTTTAAAGTAAAGTGAAATCAATGTGATTTTAATGTTTTCATTTCTTATTTAATTTCTTTAAAAAAGGAAAATATGATGGAAAGAGTTCTGGTCTGCAAACCAACATGTTAATCACTGCTGTCAAAGGAGAGAAGGCTGTTTTAAAAAAAAAAAACACTAAAGATTGCATTAAGGTCATCAGTTATAATCTAATCAAAAGCAGGTCAGTTCTGGGGCAACAACTGAAATATAGCTCCACCCCTCAACTGTATTCTATGACCCATGTGTGTTATGGTCCATATACAACAATTTACTTTTACTCAGTAATTCATGTTACTCATAAAACTTCACTATCAAAATATCTAAATGAATGAAAATTAAGTTGAATAATGAATAGCTGTTAGATATTTTATTCCTTTAACACAGGCATTATAAAGCTGCCAAAAACAAATGGTTTAAAACTCTGAGCAACTGATGAAGAATCAAGTCCCAGTTGTTTTAAGTAACAGCTAAACAGCAAAGTTCACCCAACCCAAGTGCAAGAGTCAGATTCAAATTGGTTCCAGGGCAGGACTCACTTTATTGAGGAGAGGGATTCCTTTTCATCCTAAGCATCATATGATAATGCTTAATTTCACCAATTTTGTTATCAGCACTTGAAGAGTTTTTTAATATGCATAAATCTCTACTATCTAGTAGATAGGGAAAATCTTCCTTCAAGTGATGTTTATTTTGTGGTTACTTATTTTTTTTTTAAGATTTTCATTAAATCATAATTGGCACACATGATTTTTCATTTGTATACATTGGAAAATGATCCTGATAATGCCTATTTACCACCTTATAACAACTTTCAAATCTATAATACCATAACACTATAGCCTCCATGCCATACACAGAAGCTCAATAAGTTATAGCTGGCAGTTTATACCTCGTAATCTTCTTAAACCACAGGGTCCCTCACCAATAATGTTCCCATTGAATAACCACCAATCTTTTTTGTCCCTCTGATTTTAATTTTGTTTGATTGATGTGTGTTGGTTTTTAGATTTCACATATAAATGAAATCATATAGCATTTGTCTTTCACCTCTGACTTATTTTACTTAGCATAACCCCCTCATCTTGTACATGTTGTCCTAAGTAGCACCAATAAGTGATATTTTATACCAGTTCTTAGAATCCTAGAACCGTGGAACTATAACTACTATTCATCTTCTTTAAGCAGAAGTCCTCAAACTCCTTAAAACAAGTTTTCACACAACAACCACATAGAGACCTGCTGGAATGCATACTTCTATGACATCTGCACTTTTAGGACTTCTGCAACTTGTTTTAAATCCAGTGCGTTGGGGTAGACATACACATATAATCTGGATATGGAAATTATTTCAAATTTCATGCCTTTAAATATTCCCCCAAGGTTGCCTTGAACACTAATAGCAGACTTCAGTGTTTAATGGACAGTACTCCAAAGAAGACATTCTGATGGCCAGCAGGTATTTTCAAAAGTGCTCATCATTATTTATCATTAGGAAAATTTAACCAAAACTATAGTAAAGTACCATCTCATACCTGAGACAATGGCCCATCTCAAAAAGACCAGAAAAGAGCAAGTGTTGTGCCACGGTCCAGCCACAGTGGGGAATGGTGCCTGAGGGAAGGGGTGAAGATTGCAATCAAGATGATCAAGATGATCTCTTGCGCAGGAGAGCACCGTGACTTCTCTTGATCCCCTGGTCCTGAGTTTATTTTTCAGTCAGTTTTTATACAGTTCATGTAACATATTTCAGCAGTTACAACAGCCTTTTACTTGATGTCAGTTTTGCTGGGGGCTAACTTTCTGTAAGCATCTTCTTATCTAGGCTAGATGGATCACCAGACCCTCTATGGGATGCCTTTGTTATTTAAACTGATATATTTTACAGGATGTCCTGCTACCTGTGCTTACTCAGAGGTGCAGGAATTTATAGTTCCTCATATGTAAGCAAACTTTTTCAGTGGACATCATTCTTTTTCCATCCCCGACAGTGTTGGGAAAGATGTAGGGAAAAGGAAACACTTATACATTGTTGGTGGGAATATAGACTCATCCAACTCCTATGGAAAAGAGTATGGAGGTGTCTCAAAATATAAAAAATCGACAACCATATGATCCAACAATTTCACTCCTAAGTATCTACCCAAAGTTAAACACTAATTAGAAGGGATATGTGCAATTTTGTTTTCATTTCAGTAATGTTAACAATAGCCAAGTTGTGGAAACAACCTCTGTGCCCAAGGACAGAAGAATAGATTAAGAAATTATGATACGTATATAAGATGAAACAGGACAGAAGACAGAATGAATGAAGAAACTATGGATTAAGAAGGATGGAAGAAACTATGATATGTATATAAAATGAAGTATTACTCAGCTATAAAAATAGACAACTTTGACTTTTGCCATTTGCAACAACATGGACAGAATTAGAAGGGACTATGCTAAATAAAGACAACTAGATAAGTAAAATGTTTGGGAACAATGGAAGAGAATGGAATTGGCATGAGTTTTTTCACAAAGTTATGTCAAATAATTTCATCTCTTATATTTTCTAGTTTTAAAGGATGGAAGGGAGTAACTTTTGCTCTGATATGAAAGATTAGATGAACAGAAACAATTCTTATGTGATAAAGTATCTAAAAATAACTGATGAAATTACAAAATGAAAATAAAATATATCCTGTCTGAATTCGGTTGAACAGAAAATAAAAATAAAAATCAAACAATGAGAACCCGAAAGCAAGACAGCACAGAATTCTACAGAGTAAGCCATGTTCATCTGAGGATATACTTGCGTGACTGATGGCCTCAATGTGGAGGAGACAAATGTGGGTGGAATCTGAGACAACCTGAGACCTAAGCAAGCAGAGATCTGGCAGAGCTGCTGCCATCTACCTGTCTCAAGATTCTGGGGAGAGGTGAAGTGTCTCGTAGTTTCAGGTCAGTGTGTGTAGTTTGCAGCCATTGTTACAACTCCTTTAAGTAGTCTATAAGTCTCTGAATTGAAAATGTAGTTTAAAGTGGCCCTATTTAGCAGATCCCCCAGATGTTGCTAGACCATAAAGTTTCTTACTGGAAATTCTCTAATTTTTACCTGAGAACTCTTAGCAAATGCAGAATGGAAATTGACACTATTTGAAAGGGCATAAAAATATTTAGAATCTTGGTACAAATACAACAAAAAATTCAAGTCCTTTGTGTAAAAGTACACAATTTTCTTGAAAGACACCTGAAGACATTTCATAACCATGGCTAGTTAAACTCACTATTGTAAGAGGATGTTACTGCTTCCTAAACTAATGAACTGAATTAATGCATTTTCTAAGCAGAATCCCAATAGGATTTTACATGAAACTTCATTAGCTGATTTGATTTATATGAAAAAGCAGAGACTCTTTGGACTTCTACAAACCAAAACCTGATATTAAACTAATTAAACAAGGATGTTATTCCACTGAAGTGACTAATTCTACAGTGGTCTATGAATACAATCCCATAGTTAAGTCTGTTAATTGTTGGAGGTTACGAAAAGGAAACCTGCGGACAACCAATCACAGAGAACCAACTAGGTTTTCCACTATGGTCAATCAATATTTTCCTTACTTTATTACCACCTTTTCTCTCTATAAGTCTCTCCATGACAGCCTAGCCCTGGAGCTCTCCCAGCTGCTTCTAGGTTGGCACTATGACATTCAAATTCATTTGATAGAATAAGCCTGTAAAAGTTTCATATGCCTTAATTTATCATTTAACACTAGTAGTCCAGTGATACTGGTGCAGAGCAATATAAATAGGTCAAGAGAAGAGGTCAGGGAGTCCAGTAACAGTTATAGACATGTGTTGAACTTGATATCTGACAAGGCAGGGCCAAACTTTAACAAAGAAAGCTCATAATATAGCCTTGCATCAAAGTGGTATTGTAATAAATTATTTTGTGGTGAAAATGAAAAAGAAAAGTACATAGTACTCACTACATGTTACTGAGGCAGTTTATATATTAAGAGAAAAATCTAAATGAGTGTTTTTATAAAATGGATCTTCAATTTGTTGTTTTGTTTTTTCAAAGAAGGCCATACATATCATAAGGAAAATATTAGTTAGCTCAAGAAGTCACCTTTTCATATCAATATGAATTTACTGATTGATTCCACCACGTTTATGATTGCCAAAATAAAAGGATGCTTAATTCCCCTAGAAAATATGATACAATATTTGCATATAATCTAGACCTATGTTCCTATACACTAGTCATCTCTAGTTTACTTATAATACCTAGTGTAATGCAAATGCCTTGTAAATAATTGTTATCTTGCGCTATTGAGGGAATAAAAACAAGATCTGTGTATGCTCAACACAGATACAACACTAATAGACTTAACACATAGTATTTTTGATGTGTCATTGGTTTAGCCTGCAGATACAAACTCAAGGAGTGCTAACTTCATATCTAAATTAGGGTCATCTGTTTATAAAAGATACTACAGCAATAATGAAAAAAGTAGCTACAAACTGAATTTGTACAAAATTAGCTACAAGGCTAAAATATTTTTAGTATTTATAATTGCTAAAAGATCAACATCCAAGGTCTATGAAGAATTCCTAGGAATCAATAAGAAATTAATTAGAAATTGAGAAAAATCACATAATCAGGCATTTCAAGGTAAAGAAAATGCAAAAGTTAATCAACAAATGATCATTTTCCTTAGTTATAAAACCACATATACTATTTTACATGAGCCACTGTGGCATAGATTCAAAACACCAAAGTTTAACTAGGTTATAGGGTAACAAGGAATTTTAAGTTCTATTATTAGAGTTTAAAGTTATACAATTATTTTTGGAAAGTCTTTTGAAACTATTTAGTAAATTTGACCATGAAAATATACAATAACTAGCAACTATACCCTTAGTCATATCCATTAGAGAAAATCTAGCACTTGCTTAACATAATGCATAGTAAGAATGTCCATAACATCAGCCACAATAGCAAAAAACTGAATATAGGTAAAAACTTAAATTTAAATAAAAAATGTATGTGAAAATGAACCAGATGAGTCACAAGCTCCATGTGAATGTATCTAAAATATTATGTTAGGGGAAACAAGGTAATTCACATAAGAATACACAAGGCATTATGGCCCTATTTTCATAAATTTTTAAAAAGAAAAATCCAGTTATTGTTTCTAGATACATGCACCTATACATGATGAAAGTATCAAGAGAGAAAATTTAATAGTAAACAAAATTCAGGATAGTAGTTTCCTCTGGTGGAAGTTGGAAATAAATTATGAAACTACCCAGGAAATATCAAAAGTACTAGCAATGTTCTCTTTTTTAAGCTTGGGGGTAAATATAAGAGTAACTGCATAATTATTTTTCAAACAATATCTATTTTCTAAGTGCAGTGATATTGATATATAATAAGAAATATGTAGTTTGGTCTTCTTTCCTTTCCTGGCTCCTGACCATAGGTGATTTCCTAAATGATAGAGACATCCCCACCTTCTAATGTTTGTTTTTTTGTCACCAGTTCCAGAAATAATACCAGTGGATCAATAAAAATGAAAGAAATGTCTTTTTCTATTCATAGTAAGCCCTTTTCAACCACACTTGAGCTTTTGTGAATAAGATGAATGAATGAGAGAACAAAAAGCCTCTAAGGAGAGTGGCTGGTTGCATGGGGTACTAACTACATTATTACAGGGGTAGAAATGTCTGCCACTTACCTTGAACCTCTGTGAAGGGTTGGAGAAAAACTCAGTCAGCAATAGATAATGTTTCAGTGAGCAATCCCTATGTAATGGTACACCGCACAAACTCTTTCAAACAGATAGATTGCTTTTTCTGGGTATTCATTTGCATTCTTTAAAATATCCTTTGAAATAAATCAGTAATAGTATGCAAACAGTTTCTCTGGATACTGTGAACCATCTTAACATATTATTGAACATGAGGAGAGGTTGTGCGAACCCTGATTCTTAGTACAGGCAAAAGCCTAGAATTTGCAGGTTACATGTGAAGCTGGGGGCTCTCACCTTGCCCGCATGGTCTGCCCTAAGTCTAGTTAGGTAGCATCTCATCAAACCATAAGACAGCCAGCTGGGGTTTGCAAAAGACTGGAGGATTGTTTGGTATGGAAAACACACACATTTTGTTCCAGAAGTGATAAGTGTAGAGATATAGCATATCCCATTAACATGTCTATTATTTATGAAAATTCATAGTAAAATTGAAATGTTAATAGGATGACTGACATATAGATGACTACAAATGCTGTGCATTTGATTTTATTAGACAATAAAGCTTTGACGCTTATTAATCTGGGAGTATTTTTGGAAGGTTTTAAATGTGCCACGGGACTCTGAGCTGGAACCTGAGCTCTTCTTGCTCATTGTATGCTGATGTTTTCTGTATTATATTGTTATGAAGTAGTTGCCTTGTACAAGGTCAATACATGAGCTATTGCAGAGCTGATAGTTTTCTGGGCCAGGACTGCTTAAATCCCCTCTAATGATGTTTCCTAGAATCTAGGACCAAGTTGATGAAAAGGAAAGTGGGGAAACTACAGAAAATGAAAGCATGAATCATAGGGGTAGATAGATTATTCTAATATATATGTTAGAGGCCTCTACTTTTTTAAACCAATTATACAAAAAAGCAAAGAAAATTTTTTTCTGCATGGCCCATGGGAAGGTCTTTACCATTTTACGGAAGCTGAATTTAATTCATCATGAAAAAGAACTTTTCAAAAATTCTGACTATTCAGCTAAAACTGAAAATGAGGAGATGAGTTCCGAAACATGTGTATTTCATTCCTGCGGGCAATTTTGCTGCCCTTAGATTTAAACTGGTTTCTCATAATTGCTTTTTATTATACCATAATAAAAGCTTCTTGAGCAGAAAAACAGAATTATTCATTTGTCTTTAATTAGGAAAGTTGATTTAAGTTATTGAAAACTTTTGCTTCAGGAAACAATATCAAAACTCTACCTTTGTGTGAAAGAACTTCTTTTTGGCTTCCCTCCATTTGATTCTCAGTTCTAGTAGTTCTGTTATGCCTCTTTTTTCTGATACTGTGATACTGAATACTGATTCAGAAATGCGTCTACTCTATCACAGAATTGGAGAAGGTTGCCAGAAAGAGCCTAGTTAAAAATGTTGTTATGAAAAGAAGATGGTAGCTCCCAAAAAGATGCCCAGTGATTGCCACTTCAAATATTAGTATGACTTCTAACTTAGATATCTTACTTACCCAGCCAGGGTACACTGCTGCCATCACTTAGTATTTCTTTAGCTTATTATTCAAACCCCTTGCATTATTAGCTGAAATACACTTTTTTTTTGAGAATTTTCTACCCTAATATCACATCCAAATGATCAAAAACGAACAAGCAAGTAAAGGGAAACCAAGCCTTGGGAGTGGCCATCCTACCAGTTGGAGGTAGGAGGGGCAGTAGTCCTGTCCCTAAAGACAGGCTTATGTGCGTCCTGCTTCTTGCTGTCATGCAGTGGCAATGTGGTAAATTGTTCTTGCACCATCTTTTGAAAACATGTTTTCTGGCATGATGCTGGCTCCTAAGCCAGCATCTTCAGCTCCATTGTCCTTTGCCTTTTAAAAGGCATTCTCTCCTAGTCCTCATGGTACATGTTACTATCCAGACTCCTGATGAACCCAACAGAATCCTTGATTTTGAGTTTCAGGGAGCATCAGTTAGAACATACATACATACATGCATATATATATAATATTATACATACTATATATAATATATATTATATATATTATATATATTATATATTGTATATTATATATAATTATATATATTATATATGCTATGTATAGTATATTATATATACTATATGTAATATATACACATATATACAATCACACATATATTATATATTATATATGTATATATATATTATATATGTATATATATATGTGTCATATCTTCTTAACCATTTACCCATAGACAGACACCTAGACTGCCCCATATCTTGGCTATTGTGAATGCCACAATTAGAATGGAAGCATACCTTGTTGATTTTTTTTAAGATTTTGGATCTATTTTAAGAATTTGGGCCTATTATTTTGTAGAATATTCTTACGATTCTTCCTCATAATTAGATTTAGAATTAGTAATTGTGGTAGTTATATAGATGATAGTAGTTGGTAGTTAGATGATAATAGATTTCTCCTAAAATATCTTTTCTTAAATCAGCTTCCACATCATCATTCTCTCTCCAGGATCACACGATAACTTTTTTTGGATCCTAGGCACTTCATTCTTCATGAGTCTCCTCCTCTATAAGTAACATCAAAAATTATGTTCTATGATTATATTGCTGTACAGTTAATATAAGTATGTGTTCATTACTACACATCAATTATTTTTACATTTTTTTCTATTTTTAAAAGAAATGTAAATCAGAACATTTTGTGAGTCCCTAAACTGGGTGTTTTATCTATTAAATTTTGCTACTGTCCTCTTCTATTAATTTCACTTTCATCTGCATTGAAGATTCATAAGAAGACATCAATTGACTCATGGCAGAAAAGACTGTAGTTTGAACCATAGAATTCTTCACGTAAGACTTGTGAATCCCAGCAATCAAAATGACAAATCCGTGTCATTTGCAGCAACATGGGAGGAACTGGAAGAAATTATGTTAGTTGAAATTAGTAAGAAGGAAAAATAAAAATATTGAATGTCACTCTTATATGTGGAATTTAGATATATCACATAAAATAAATAAGAAATGGTAAAAGCTAACAAGTTGACTATAGAAATGAAACATCCAGCATAGGAGGGAGAAGGAAGGAGGTGATACAAGGGAGGGAAAAACCTGAGGGAAAATGGTGGTGGGTCACGAGTGATAAGGTGGTGGGAGAAATATGGAGACTATAACAATGTTAAAAATATTAATTAAAAAAGATGTGAATCTGAAGACAATGCTAATGAGTATGTGTGCTCATATAGTCTATGTTGTCTCTTTTTTTGTGATGTATAGATGTTCAAAATTTTTCTTTACTGATGTTCAGAGACAGCTTAAAATCTGGAACTTCTTCCAAACCAATATGAGCTACAATTTGTTAGTACTTACTATGTCAGGGTACTCTTGCAAATCACTGTATATCATTTTATTTCATCACTACTCAAAAGCTCCTATAAGAGAAGTAGTATTATTCCCATCATACAGATAGAACAACTGAGACTTTCAAATGTTTGTTGATTGGCCAAGCTTTATTCTTGGATAGGCAGGACTCAGACATGATCCATTTCACCCCCATGCTCTGGGGTAAGCTAAAATCTTTCCTCAGGAACTTCTCTGAGGCTGTGTTGGGTGTTCTCTCTCTCCTGCATAGGGGACGCACAATAGAGTCTATATCTTTATCATCTCTTTAATATATATGTGGTCCTTGGAGAACAAAAAGATGAATTTCCATGCAAGAGGGGGTGACAACGTTTTGTGCTTAGATGAGTCCTGTTACCCAAACATAAGCATTCCCCTCTCATTTCAGGTTCTCCACCTGTAAAACAATATGTTCTGATTTACAAAACAGACATTTATTGAGCAAGTTTTGAGGGGTTAACAAATAGTCCTAATCTTTTTTTTTAAGTATGGGCCAAATTCTAAAGTTAAGATTATAAAATGAAAAGTGTTTGGATGGGAACACTTAAATATAAACAAACATATGCCTTTCAATTATTGAAAAAAGAAGTGAAACTTTTGTGAATTTTTTTTAATTTGCAGCAGAACAGTTCAGCCATTTGACAAGCCGTTGTTTTGGGGGAAACAGACATAGTCTGGACTTGGAGTACATTTGTCAAATCCCGTTATCCAGAGAATAAAAGCTAAGGATACAGTGCTTCATTTCTCAATAAAGGGAAAGAAGCAAGGCGTTTGATGTTTTTATTAGGCACATCCCAGGATCACTTATGAGACAGAGATAAGAGTAGACTAGCACTGTGAGTAATAGGACTTTTGTTTATTAGCTGACTGAGGCAGCTAGCCAGCAATCACTGCACCGGCAATAAAAGCCACGGCTATGTGGGCTGATGGTAAAAGGTGGCAGAGGGAAGAATGACTCAGTCTCCACTAATCAATGTATCATCAATGCCTCACTGTCCCCCCCACCCCATGCACAAGCATGGGTTCCCACGTCAACTCAGAGGTTTCTGCCCTAAGCTTTGCTTACTCCAGTCCTGAAGTAGGGGTTGTATCTTATGATTCTTAAACTAACTTCACTTATAACCACAAATATAAAATGGATATACATGATTCCATACTGATGTGAATGATTGAATTAGCATGCATGTGTGAGAGAAGAGTGAATTCTTCCTTAGAAAAGAGTCCAATAATATCCCCCCTCCACAGTGGAGCTTAGTCCCAACACCCACTCCTAGGTAAGGGACTAGATGGAGACTTAATCCCAGACAATAGAGAAGGGAAAAAGAATAACTTTGTAGTAGCTAGGCCTGGCAAACACTCAGTGAAGTGATGAAAACTTTCATGATCAAAATGTCACTTGAATATCATGATGCATTTGAGAAAGGGTGGAGGCCTCCACCTCTTTGGCATTCATTTCAGAACCTATAACCTCAGTCTCTTGGAGAAAGCATCAAACAAAATGAATTGTCTGAATCCCTAGTCAGGTCTCCTCAGGCTTGTGTAGGTAAGGAAAGACTGAGAAATGTATAGATTGGAGAAGACTAAGGATATGAGGTGACTAAATACAAAACTATCCCCTGAATTAACTATGAAAAACATGGTAAAACCCAAAGAAAGTTGAATATCTACATGTCAATATAAGTTCTTAGCTTTAACCAATGTACCTTGCTAGCATTAGATCTTGACAGTGGGGGTGGTATATGGAAATTCTATACTGTATACTAATGTTGCAGCATTTTTGCAAATCCAAAATGATTTCACAACAAAAGGCTATCGAAAGCAAAGTAAGTTGACTCCTGATGAAATAGAAGGTTATTAGATCTGACTATTTGTGGTAATATTCTACAATTTAATTAAAAATCTGATTCCCCATCCCTACTCCATTCATTATTGCATGATAACATTTTGGTGTCTAGAGTTTTCAATATTTGTATTTTTTTAATCAAAATACATGTTCAAACAAGAAGCTGTGGATAATCTTCAGGTATCAATGCCAGGCATAAGACTGGGACAAGTCTAAGGAGATGATTGAACTTTTGATTCTAACGCATTTTAATGTATTGTTAATGAGAATCAACTGTCTCTCCTGGTGAAGGTCAGAGCAGAGTACACTAAGAAAATGCTATTGTGTTCTGGCTTGGAGCCCACCACTCTATTCTAGAAGACCCTCACTGTGCAAAAATAAGCTGGAATGACAGAGCAGGAAAGGAGTGATGGTAAATTGGCAAGTTCCTATCAATATCAGTTTGGTCCAGTGCCTCCCAGCAGATCTGTCAGTAACTGTTAATTCTCTAATTACCTGGAGATCCAAGTCCACCACACAAACCTGTTCAGCTGCCTCCTTTGAGAGCTGCCACCAAGTCCTAGAGATGGAAGAAACTGAGGGGCCAATATTTGCTGCCATAGAAACTGCTGGGTCATACTTAATTTTGCAGCTGAAGCCAGAGAAACTTCTTCAACAAGAGCTATTATAAATCTACCTTTTATAATACCTTATAATACCACTGTACTTACTCATATACTAACAATTGATTCATTTAGACTTTGTAAATTAAGCACCACTTCAGGGTTTAAACAATAGAAAATTATTAGAATTCTTCAGAATTCTAATAATAGATTTGGTTTTTCCTAAGGTCTCTTTTCTTGACTGCACCACTTCTGCATGGTAATATATTTCATCAATCAATACTGAACCCCCAATCAATTACAGATGATTGGAACACTTAGAAGTTGGGAGTTACTGATTAACTGAATGATGGGTCCTGATATCTGAAAGTATGAATAAAGGTCTTGGTAGGAAAAATAAAATCAACTTAAATTTTATAGGATTTAAGATTTAAGAAATCAAAAGTAGAATGAAAATAGGGTAAGCAGTTTGAGATTAGCTTTTCCCAACTGTCAGTGCAAGAACAGCTCAAGCAGTGGATGAGTTACATGGCATTTCAAGGCAAGAACATAGCTGCATAGAGCATGCATCTTTCATAAGAATACTGGTATTGCAGGAGGTCAGAAAGCAATAATAAGACATGAAACAATTCTGTGCTTGTGCATCCCAGTGCCCTTTTTCGAAATGAAAATGTCTATCTTCATTTTCCTTCATGAATTGGAAAGAGTTATACATTTTTCATGTGAACTAAATGGGTATAGAGATAAATATCTTCCTATAGTGTAAGTGGAAGAGTGAATTTAAGGGACATGATGAGTTTTCGCCACAGGAAATGACTGTACATGCAGTCACTCTCACAAGGCTTTGGCATTGATACATACTTGGGAATGAGACTATTATCTGTTTTACTTCACCATGAAAAAGCAAATGTTCCTTTTTCACCAGATAAACTCCCTTTAAATACATGCTAAATACTTTTCTGGCAGGGGAGATACCATAATCATGAAGGTGGTTTTCCCTGAAAAAGGCTATTCATTGCACTCCAGATGTGCTGACCCCTGCAATTTCCCCAAATGTGGGAAACTCTGCTGCATAATTTGTGGTAGTGGAGGACTGCATTCACACTCTCCCCTGAAAGATGAATGAATGAATGAATGAATAGATAAATGCTGAATTTTATGTCATCAACGGATTCGTAGCCTCTGACAAGCTGTTTTTATATAATATGTTCCATTTAGGGAAAACTAAAATATGACTTTGATTTCTTATAAAGAAAACTGGTGACTGTTTTCAATACTGAGCTAAGGGCTAGTATCAGAAAGCATTTGTTCTAGTCATTTCTATTTCAGAGCAGCTTTGAAGTTGGGTGAAAGTTGGCATGAAGAGATGAGTTGACCTCGCATACCATTTCTCCTAAGGTGTTAGAAATTTGTTACATTTCCTTGGTTACCTACGGTCTGTCAAGCAGTAACATCCCTGACTTAACTAATAAATGGAGGAGTGAAAACTGTACATCTTCTCATCAGTTAGGTGAAAAAACTAAATTCTCTAAAGTCATACATTTCATTTCATGTGACTTTCCTGTCACATCATTTCCAACAGAAGGGTTAGAAAATAAATCTTGTCTATATATTCCTACCATAGAATCTTTATTTTTTATTGAGATAAAATTATTCATTGAGCTTAATCATGGTATATTGGAATTATAGGACCTTCCCCCTTCCAGTGATGTTACCACAACACGCCAGCCAAAAGAGCATCCCTAGTCCACCACATAGTCCATTATGCTCTCGCTGGACTCATGCTGCCCCTCCCCCACTGAATGTCTCAGTTCTACAGTTTTTCAGAAACTTTTACCCACCCAATAAGCTGTTGACCCATGGATGATCCCAACACAGGGACTCTAGTAATTGTGGATTCTCTGAGACCTAGGGTAAAGGAATAATGCTAAGACCAAGTTGAATAGCAACATCTAATCAGATTTTTCTGACATCATAGTGCCTGCCAGCTGCATTTGAGGAATGAAAGTTTTCTAATGTAGTTCATGAGTTTTTTCAGAAGTTTATATAATCAGAATCTCTCTACATTGCATGAGATTTACAGTTTCATCTCCTACTTCATGACTCTTCACTAACAACCCACTTCACACAATTTCAACAGACTAGTAATAAGAATAACTAAAAGTGGACATTTGGGGCATTTCTTGGTGTTTCATCTGGTGATTATATTGTCTATCTTCCTCTGGGCATAATAAATGTGATATAGTATGCACATGCATATAATTATCATATCGTATCTCAGTGTCAAGTATTCTTTGTGTCCCCATGTGCCTAAATCTTGTTTAAATGAAGATATTTTGCACAGAAAGTCTATCTCATTCATCAGATTTTCACAAGGATATTTTCACCAAAGTTCAACAAAAATTAATATAAGGCATGCCTATCACTGTAATTTGCTCTGTGTGTGTGTAATGTTCGTGACAAAAGGCACAAATCCATTTAAATTTCTACATGGTATATTAGCATATTTATACCTTAAATTTAATCGTTAAAGCAAATTGTATGTGCTCCATTCTCCAATATTGGTTTATAGAACCTCTTCAGTCCAATTATGGAATGTTCTCCATACCTATCCCTGCAGGACACAATGGAGAGTAAACTAGATGAGAGTCAAGGCAGCATTTGCAATTAGCTAGTTCACTGTAAAATGCCAGACACAGTGCTTGCGGAATTCTGGAGATCAGTAAGTGAGCTGCCAAGGCCAGATGGATAGACAATTTCCGCCTTCTATTCTGGGGAAAGAACTGGGAGGTCAAGGGCAGATACTGATGTTGGAGGCCTGGACTTGCTTGGAAAGTGCTTCCCGCCTATTCTTCTCTCCTCATCTGCCAGCACCACCTCGCCTGCCTGTGCTATTTAAAAGAGCTGCCTGTCTTTTGATAGCTTCACATGAACCCAGCCTTGTCAAGTCTTGGCAGAGTAAGTTTCTTGTGAACAAGAAGCAAGCATAGATATGTGATATCCAAAAATCATGCACAATAGTAATGCTCATTTACAGACATTTTCAAGAAAGCAAAGTATAATTAAGCAAAAAGTTTTATTTCATAGGTACTATTGATTTTGACCAAAAATACTTTCCTAAATCTTGATTGTAATTTTTTAGTCTACAATTCAGTATTTAAGTGAGTTCAAGGGGATGAGTATTTTTTATGGATTGAGGAGACACTGCAACTCAGATAACAGTAAAATTACCATAATAATTCAAATGTAGACATGTACACAAAAATATAGAAGGAATCCATGATGATTTCATAAAACTTTCAAAGTTAAATGTAAATAATTGGGTATTCATGATTGAAGTCAATTGCAAATAGCATGATAATACAACTAATGCCATAAGAATACACTTTCTACTTATAGATGCCAGTGTAGCAATCACCCTCTCTAAAATATCATCTGATTTTATTTTTTGACATGCTGAAAACTTCCTTAATTTACATATGATTCATTCATAAGCAATCTATTCAGGCTTATTGATCCTAATCCACCTTAGAAGCTGGCCATAATAAGAATTAATAATTTAAATGGTTTTGAGTATATCACATAGAACTTTGATGTCAATTACTTTTGCACAGAAGGACATAATAATAAAAATACCTTGGAGGAGAAAATGTTCTTGGCACAATACTAAACACGTTAAGAGTGACTCTAATTATGTTTAATATTTTTGGCATGGTGTCAAATTCCTGTGGTATTGAAAATTACATTGGGAAAATTTTTTCCCAAAGTGGTTTCTAAAACAAATAAAGCCTATACACAACAGACATGAACACACTGCTGTGACGAGATGGAACACGAGGCTTCTGCATTTAGAGAGGAGGAGGATGAACCCTGCCAGAGTTCAACTCCTGAGATAGATCATCCAAGATCAGGGGGGATGCAGCCATAGGAATCTTAGCGCCTAAAAAGGTGCTTAGAAATAAGATGAAGACAGGGAATGCTACCCCTGGGAGGTTGAAACCTTGTGTGGCAACACCAGCAGCAAACCTTGTTGTAGTACTCAAGAACAACTTACTGATTTATTGGTTGAGCTATTCATTCAGCAGATGTCATTTGGAAGTCTACTCTTTATCAGATATTATGCCAGATACCAGGAAATCCTACCTGAGGATGTAACTGCCCTGCCTTATAAAGATTCCCATCCAGTGGGAAAGAAAACAGGCTATTTATTAAAAGGGAATGAGCACTATATAAGGAAATTGATTTAAGTTACAGCATAGACATCAAGATTGAAGTTTTTTCTTAAGCTTGGGTGAGTTCAGATCAAGCAAATAGATGGCCACAAAAAATACCCTAAAATAGCATTATGAATTAGAGTTACCAGATGTTGTTTGATTGACAGAAAAAGCATTCAGGGAGCAAAACAGTTATCTAATGATCTTAATTCTGAGAGCTATGAAGTCATATTTAAAAATCATCATAAAAATGGTGATAACCATTATAGAATGTCACCCATAATAATTGTATTCATTAGCAATTGTTGCTATTTATTAACCTAACACTAGTCATGTATCAGGAATTAGACTAAATGCTCTAAAAGCACTATGGTTAGCTGCTACTGAAAATTTATTATGCATGACTTCTGAAACTTAGAACAGTCCTAAAAGAGTTGTTTCTATTGACTCCATTTTCTAGATGGAAAATCAAAGAGTAGATGAGGTTTAACAATTTGATCAAGCTTATATATTTCAGATCCAGGATTAACCCATTGACCTATCTATTACTAACCCCTTTCATTAGGGCACATTGTGCTTCAAAAACTCCTGTCTCATGGTTATGAGAGAGTCAGAATATGGAATTGCTAATCCTGGAGAATATGGAGGAAATCAAACAAAAGTGAACATACAGGTTAACATTTCTCATTCAAATAATAATAATGGTAACTTTTGATGGATGTGTATTATGTAATAGCTGTAAAGGGAGAGTAACATCTAATGTTTTCATCTACCAACTTCAATCCTCCTTTCTCCAGTAACAGAATATCAAGAACCCATCAGCTTGTCCTTATATTGTTTGCATCCGCCCATTTGGATTCATCCAAATCTGTGGGCATAATTCACAACTCAGGTCAAGACATTCTAGCTTAGGAGCCTCTCCAATTACTTTTCCTAGAACTAGCAACAAAACTACCTATGCTGGTTACATAAAATATCCAAATTAGAATTGCTCTTGAATTTGAAAAGTCTGCTTAAGAAAGACATATTGAACAAAACAGAACCTGCAGATAGAAAGACAACTTGATTACACCTGAGTCCTCCCACCCCTAGATTTTTTATCTAAGTGAGCCAATGCATTTCCAGTTTGAACTTAGTTTCTCTCTTTTGCCACCCAGCCCCCTCTAATCCTCCATTCTGACAGTGGGCATGCATTAATTTACAGACTGCATCTAGTTGTTATAACATTGCTCAGGTAGAGTA